>CM042322.1:5774370-5896870 GCA_023566125.1 Zingel zingel
TCGGATTTGTCGAGTGCATTCCGCTGCTCGCCTATGACAGCTAAAACACGGGGACTTGGACGATGAACAGACACATGAAGCAGGCCGCAGAAAAGATGACAGTCAGCCTTCAATGCCTACTTTTGTTACTTCTCCAAGCATGAGGGCCCTCAGAGAAATGCGTGTTTTCATTCGGATCCATTCAAACGAACAACGCAGTTTACAGGCTTCGTCCTTGTTGCATTATTCATTAAGATAATTCTAACATATTTCTGTAGTTCAAACAACTCTGAACACTGAATTATAGTTGACAACGTCAGTTATAACGGTCCACGTATTAAAAATGGTCGGCTTTAAATCGGCTCGGGCTCATAACTACAGTTAATGTGTCGAGCCAGGCCGGGCGCGGATACAACGTGCACGTTGGGTCGGGCTTTTTTTTGGGGGGCCCAATCTAAACTCTATAATGGTTAAATGTGTCACTGCAATGTTGTTAAAAAAACTCTAAACTAATATATGTTCACATAGTTATACAAAAAGTCACTGCCTGACGATTAAGTTAGTAGTTACAATTTACGACAACTGGCAAATCCATTCTGCGATAAAAAGTCTAAATGTGCCGAAATAATTTTGCACACAGCACATTAACTGACATGTGGAAGCTAAAAATAAGAATTGATCAAATCTTACCTGCACAGAAACCGTTTAAATGTCGTCTTTCACTTAGTTGAGTCGCTCCCGTCTTTCAAATGCTAGCACCTGCTGTACCTTCTCCTTCAACTCTGAGTTTCAGCTCCACTCTGCAGGTGTGGGGGGGGGGGGGGGGGGGGGGGGGAGGGGGGGTGCAGCGTTCTGTGAGTTCAGGTCACCTGCAGGTCACCTGCAGTGTGTATGGCAGAGTGCGGGGGGTGGCCCCTCCTCCTGATGGGCCATTAATTAAGTGGTAGCTGCAGCAGAGAAGAGACCTCACAATATTCTGCTGTTCACCTCTGACTCTCAGGCCTGTTTTACAGGTTGCAGGGTTGGAAATCACACAAGATTACAGTTCTACTGTAGTACTACTGCAAAATAAACCGCAACAATGTGTATTTATTTAGTTTCACTTTTCACCTTATTGGAACTTGAATATTTTGTCTCCTTTTAATTTCTCATATTGAACACATGCTGATCCTCAGTGTTATATGTTTGAGTTGTTAATTACTTGTGTTAACCCTTGCGTCAACCTTGAAAAAAATACTCTTTTTTTTCAACGATTTTGATGCCTTTTTTCACACTTTGTTTTTGCTTTTTCCTAGCCCCCCTGGTCCCACTTTGTCAAAAAAAATAATTATAACTATCTCGTGGCCTCGAGATAGTAACTCGTGGCCTGCAGCGGATGAGGGAGAGGGAGAGAGAGGGAGGAAGGAGCCGAGGATGAGGGAGAGAGGAGAGAGGGGGAGGAAGGAGCAGAGGGAGAGGGAGAGAGGGGGGGAATGAGCTGAGGATGAGGGAGAGAGGAGAGGGAGAGAGGGGGAGGAAGGAGCAGAGGGAGAGGGAGAGAGGGGGAGGAATGAGCTGAGGATGAGGGAGAGAGGAGAGGGAGAGAGGGGGAGGAAGGAGCCGAGGATGAGGGAGAGAAGAGAGGGGGAGGAAGGAGCCGAGGATGAGGGAGAGAGGAGAGGGAGAGAGGGGGAGGAAGGAGCCGAGGATGAGGGAGCGGGCGGACGGTGGACGGAGCCTTGGCTCGGAGCTCCCCGTCCTGGGAGGCTCAGACATGCTGGTGTCTGCTCATAGATGGTCTATACAGTATATACTCAGTCAGTATATATGTATATACAGTATATATATACATATATACTGACTGAGTATATATATATATATATACTCAGTCAGTATATATGTATATCTATGGTTTCTGCTGGTGTGTTTTTATAGTGTTCTTTATTGCCTCAGCTTTGAATTGAACTGAAATTAATCAGGGTTCATTTGTCCATGGCAAGGATCCTAAGGTCCATTACATGTGCTCACTGATTTACTAGTTTGTAAGCTAATTAAAAGTCAGCTAAAAGCAAAGTAATGTGGATGTAAATTTACATTGGTGAATTATTGTGTAAGCAGACACTCCCAAGAACAAGCTGCAGGTACCATCAGGGTATAATGCAATGCAATGAGGCCAGAGCCTCTACACTAGCTTATGTTAACACTTTACCAGGTGTGTGTGTCTCCCTTAAAGTGTCCAACATTAATGTACCAGGCAGAAAGTGGCCAAGTTTTCTGTGTGTGCAGGTGTGTATGGCAGAGTGTGGGGGGTGGCCCCTCCTCCTGATGGGCCATTAATTAAGTGGTAGCTGCAGCAGAGAAGAGACCTCACAATATTCTGCTGTTCACCTCTGACTCTCAGGCCTGTTTTTACAGGTTGCAGGGTTGGAAATCACACAAGATTACAGTTCTACTATAGTACTACTGCAAAATAAACAGCAACACTGAATGATAAAGCTGTGGAGGAGGCTCACTGTCTGCACAGGATGTGAGAGGGAGGCTAGTCTGTCCCACTCAGTTACCTCACCAGGAACACCATACAGGACACTATAATAATTAATAACTAACTATAATTCTAACTAATAATAATTATCTGTGGAGGCAAACATACCAGCCACTGGCTGTCCAAAGTGATGCCACAATTAACTGTCCAAATACAGGAGCTGCCACTTGCTTCAGTAGCCCCTGACCATCAGACCTATTGAGACGTTGTACTTTACTGTACTGTATCTCTGCCCTGTAGGTGCTGGGAGAAATTAAGCTGCATATTCTTTCAACATGCATTTAAATAGTGTTGACTAACAAATTAATAAAACTTATTTTTTTAAACACAGTAGCAATACAATATTGTGCTCACTTTGCTACGTGAGCTCTGTTGTGCTACAGTGCTGTCTCCATGCATTCATATAATGTGAGCAGGGACAGCCAGAGATGTTCACAAGTCATTTTTTGGAAGTCCATGTCAAGTCTCAAGTCTTTGAGGGGCAAGTTCAAGTCAAGTCTCAAGTCTTTTGCCATCTGATCTGTCCAGACACTGTATTGTTAAATCTTATGAATTCAAAGCATGTCCTGTAGCTACCATCCAGACAGCACAGTATCAAAATCAGTTGTGGGATAACTTTATGGGGTCTACTTAACACATCCTCTAGCTCTCAGACCTGGTGAAATATTAACCTAAGTCTGTCACATCATATGCAGACAACTATAAATATACAATGTGCCTGTTCCCAGCATTAGCATAGCACTTTGCGATGGTTAGCTTGTTACCTGTGGTGATATATGCTAAATGTAACGTCTCTTTCACTCAAAAAAAATGTCTATTGTCGAAGTGGAAATTAAGAGAATAGTGGCAGTGCCACACCAGTTACAGAACAACATGCATCTCAGTGCATCCCAAATTACGCACAATACGCAGTTTGAACTCAATGATGTAATGCCATTTATTTTCTAAGTGTTCGTACGCTCAGTGAAACTGAGTCCAGCGCGAGGGAGATCCGACTCAGAGGAGAGGTTAGTGAGGCCAGTGTCTCCACAGCATCAGCACAACACTTTGCGATGGTTAGCTTGTGACAATATATGCTAAATGTAACGTCTCTTTCACATTAGCGTGTGAGTGACTGACTTATCTAGGTGAGTTTTGAGATGCCTGATGAAGTTCAACGTTGTTGATCCGGTGCCACACACCTTGTATGTAGCTGTTCTTTTACTGCCACTGTTTACCAAGTTATTGAAAGCAAAACTAATGACAAAAGGCCCAACTCCGGGGGGACTTGGTGTCGCCATGTCAATGTATTTTGTTTTATGTGAGTGAGCACATTAGGCATAACGCATGCGTTATGTTGCACATTATGGCAAAGGGCAGGGGACATGAGGCTCGTCATACTTTTCCCCAACGTATATGCGCCAATAAAAGAAAATGGAAATACGTGAATGAATTTAGATTTAAAACGCAATAATTGCATGAAAACATATTGTTGACGAGTCTCGAAGCTCAAGTCTGATGTCTTTTGGGTCGAGTCCGAGTCAAGTCTGAAGTCAGCTGTTCGACTTAAGTGCGACTCGAGTCCGAGTCTCAGACTCGAGTCCCCATCTCTGGGAACAGCAAACAGTCTGTACCTGTACAGATGTTACCTTGCTCTACCTTGCTCTAGTAGTCCCTGGACTAAAGATGGAAAAACAGCCTCTTGGCTAACTCTTCTCCATTTATACCAGTGTTTATTAATCACCACTGTTCTTGTTAAATAAACCAATAAATACACATAAATACTAACAACAGCATGCTAACATGCTCACAATGACAAGGCTAACATGCTGATGTTTAGCAGGTTTAATTTTTACAGTTTTAGCTTTCATAGTTTAGCATGTTAGCATGATAGCATGCTAATTAGCACTAACACAGCAGCAAATACAACTGAGGCTGATGGGAATGTAATTTTGCAAATACTTTGTCATAAACCAACAAAAGTATTGGACAAATCGAAATCATGAAACGTATGTCATTAGATGAAAAGTCAGATAATTACAACAGTTACTACAATTCATCCTCTATAATCTCTAAACTAGCCCACATTAAGTGGTGTTGGGTTTTGTGATGAAATATAATTTAGCATTTCTTGTTTTTTATTCCCAGTTTGATTCCCAGTACGTCAAAGGCCTAACGAAATGTTTAGACATTGATTTGAAACTAAGTCTCTAGGATTTAATATATTCATGTCAATAGATATTACTATTATTTAAATATGATGGAAATAGTTTAACACAGTTTACATTAGTTATGCCTCCAGAACATGCATATACCACAGAATAGTTAAATCAGAAATAAAAAAAGTGTCTGTATTAATATTTAGAAAATCAAACAATTCCACTTGAAGTAAATATACTCTTATTAGATATTACACATGTATATGGTTGATATAGTTTAACAATATGAATAAAATGTTTTTATTGATAACCTTGGCAAATAGCCAATACATTCAAATTCACTTTAGCCAATCAAATGCTTCTATGTGTGAAGTTTGTTTTTGTTTGTTACTTACTAAATGAATTTGTGGATATATCTACATTGTAACTTGTAATTTAAGTCCCACTTGCTTATTACCTGGTTTACTTGGTTACATGCAGTAAAATCAACAGCAGTGTCATGTGTTTTCGTTTCACTATGGTCATCCTCATGGATCCCTGTGGTCCTAAATTCTTCTAATCCTGGTCCAATCCTAACAGTTACCTTTTATTATAAATTTCTTACACTGTATTTAATATAATAAACACTTCTGTTGGACATTGGCCAAATGTAGTGGTAAAACAAGGCCTGAAACCAGAGTAGTTTAGGTGCAATAAATGGGTCTTTGGCAGAGTAGCTCTGGTGCAGTAACTGTGTGAAGCTGGTGGGGGCGCCAGTGCCAGAGTAGCTCGGGTGCAGTAACTCTGTGAAGCTGAAGGGGGCGCCTGACTGAAAAAATGCTTAGATGTAGTACATGTGTGTGTAAGATAGGGGGGGTGACAGAGCAAAAGTGTGTGTATGCAGAAAACATACACACACCAATTTCTTCTTGCAATTTCTCATGTTACTATTTTTCTGAGGACCTCTCTGAAACTTTGAGAAAAGCATAAAAACAGCCTCTGGAGGCCATTACAGTGAAAACAAGGTGAGGACCGGCCTAAATGTCCTCACTTTGTAAAAAGGTCCTCACTCCAAAGGTTTAAAACTCATGCTTGGCCTCACAAAGATAGCAATGCAAACACACACACACACACACACACACACACACACACACACACACACACACACACACACACACACACACACACACACACACACACACACACACACGTTTGGGGTCACTTAGAAATGTCCATTCCACTCCATTCCAGACAGAATACCAGCTGAGATCAGCTGCATTGTTTTTTTATAATCAGGGCAGCAGTTTTCAGATTACATTATGTGTTTACATATTATCAAAAGGGTTCTCGACTGTTGTAGACAGAAGTAGCTGAAGAAACACTTGAAATCCATGCTTTTTGGTCTAAACATCACACCCAAATTAAAAGTGGTACAGCTCCCATATACTTTGACACTCTGGGATGTGCCCGATATCATTAGAAAGGTGATTGATGTGGGTGAGAAGTGTTGTATTTTGTAGTTTTTTGGCGTTTTTCTTTGCACTTTTCAAATGGAAATAAAAAAAACCGCACAGACATATCTATAGAAAAAAAATCATATAAAATCCATTTTTGAGTCTTTTGGCTTCTGGGTTTTTTCTGTAGTAAGCTGATACGTGTGGCTAATGCCCTGTGTTGTCTGTCACCTGTCAGATGTGTTTACAGCAGTGTATTCTAATCATTTTACAGATGTATGACTTGGACGGAAATAAAAGACCTCCATTCTAGCCTCTGTAACTCTGTCAGTGAGGCCTAGAATCACCCTGACACATACAACAAAAACTTGAGTGTTACCTTTCCAATGATATCAGGCACACCCCAGAGTGTCAGAGTATATGGGAGCTGTACCACTTTTGATTTGGGTATGACGTTTAGACCAAAAAGCATGGATTTCAAGTGTTTCTTCAGCCACTTCTGTCTACAACAGTCGAGAACCTTTTTGCAATGACGTATATAAACACATAATGTAATCTGAAAACTGCTGCCCTGATTAAAAAAAAAAAAAAACAATGCAACTGATCTCAGCTGGTATTCTGTCTGAAATGGACATTTCTAAGTGACCCCAAACATTTGACCGGTAGTGTACATACATACTAGAACTTTTATTCATCTCGCCATCAGTTTATTAAATTCAGACATACTTTAAATCCTTGTCAACCATATTGCAACGAGCTAGTTCGGAGTATCATGACTGACTGGAGTAGTTTGTTTTTCTTTAGGAGTGGGAAGGGCAGACAGCATGTTGCCCGTTTCGTCATTTGGGCTGCCTTGTTGAGTGCAGCGGCACTGAGAACATTATATTTCACATAGTTTAAGTTAAGTCTTAGCCTAAAGAAGAACTCAGCAGGAGCACAGTCAGGCCTAAGTAAACCCCCCCCATGCAGCTTTGATGTATCTAAAAGCTAACTTTAGAGTTTGTAAGTAAGATTTTGCAAGGGAAAGTTTTGCATAGCCTCGGGGCTAAGTCCCCCGTCTTTCAATCCTAGTGACGTCCCTGCTGGCCAAATATTCTCGTCCCCTGACCTGTGACCTATGAATGACCTGATATTGTCTAAGCTTTCCCTTTGTCTCATCAAACCACAACATGTTTCTGGAAATTCCCCCACACAGGTCAGCCCATCACACTTAAAGGGATATTTCACAGTTGGAAAGATGAATATATCTTTGTTTTTAGAAATTGGTGGCTTCTAGGCCGAGAAAAGCCAGAAAATGTGTTTTTTGCTCATGTGGATGAAAGACACCAAATCCCAGAATGCACTTGCATCGCTGCTTTAGCATCTACTCCCAAGACACGCCTACCCTTTACTTACAGACAGATAGTGAGACGATCAACTCAACAAGTATGTTTTATTGTCATTTCAACAATATACACGATACGTTTCACCGTGGCTCAAGTGGTGTTACACATTTAAAATATATTAAAAACGACATACGAAACAGGCTACATTTAGTGAACACACAATATAGGCTCCGTAAAGTTCAGCTAACACATAGCTACTAGCATTAGCGCTCGGTGGGCTGTGGTATAAACACCGAGTATAAGCACAGCCGTAAATTTGCGTGGAATGTAGAATGGTCGGCATCTAACAGTCACAAACTCCACCAGCAGTTAGCAGTTCGTTGGATACAAGCACCCCCATTTCTGCCCCAGTCCGTGTTAACACAGCCCACCTCCACTAGCTAGTCTTACCCGGCGACAGAGCAGCAGGCTGGATAGTCTGGTACAGCAATATTTCCACAACAATAGAAACACAGCAGTCTCTGAACTTGCGTTGGGAGTTTCGTTGAAGTTGGTGTAGTCCAGTTTGTTGTTTAATGAGCGGACACTTGCAAGCATGATTGATGGAACAGGTGGCTGGCTAACATTAGCTTTCCACCGACCGACACATTCGTTCAACGTCCCCGCTGATGATGTCCCTTTACCGGCCAGATGCATCGAGCAACACCGCTGGTCTCGATAGCCGGCAGGCGAAGCTCGTGTAGTGTGTCGAGTATTCCGTCACTGCAATGTAATAAAGTGTCCTGCATATTCTCCGATCTGTACCAATGTATCCTGGTGGTACACGTGTGCGGTAGTTTGAATGCACATAACTGTTCTAAAATTTCCTTCGGGATGAATAAATCTAACAGTTGCTGCTGAGAAGCTAAGCGAGAATTCAAGATGGCTGACACTCGTTTTTTTCCTCGGCAATCTCCGGAAAAAGCCGACAGTCCAACCCCCTATGGGTTATGGGAAAGTAGCTCCTAGTACTGGCTGTAGTCCTTTGCCTCTGGGCAAAAATGCCTCCGATGATGCAAAAATCATCGTTTTGCATCATTGGAGGCATTTTTCCAGACCCACAATACAGAGATCTCTGGTCTGAGGAGGACATGAGGGAGGGAAGCACGGTCATTAAAAAAAAATTCTACCATGTTTCTGCTGATACAAAGTTTAATGCTAAATCTGTGAAGTATCCCTTTAAATTTGAAAAACTTTATGTATTACCTGTAAGATCCTGAACTGAATGCAAATTTGGTAGAACAAGGTGGCTCCTGAGTGAAAGGCTGCTTCATTGAAAAAGTTCCTGTAAAAAGAAAAACATACAAAGTTATTTGGAGAGTAGCATTTAATTGGTGGACTTGATGTAGTCTGGTCGATCTGATTGTATGTGTTCTTTGTGCATTTCCACCTGCATTTCACTGGACTAAGGACACAGGTGAACGCTTCTCAAACCAGTGCACTGGAATAAGAACCTAAAAATAGTTTTCTATTTAGAGAATCAAGAATTAGTTTTAAATCGAGAATTGATTCTGAATTTGAATCGTGACACCAAGAATCACAACCAACTTGTGACATTCCCAAAGAAGCCTTGTCTTAACTGTTACCGGTAAAGTGTGATCCTGACGGGACCACTGTGGGTTTGGGTGGGGGTCTGCTGCTCTTATACGTGTAGTTTGTGGACTGGGCTGATGTCGCTCTCACAGTCACTCCTCGAGGCTGCTGGTGGCTAACCTGCATTTTAAGGGAAATCATTAACATCAGATTTAGATTTATTGTCCCAAGGGGGAGATTTGTTTTCACACACAGATATAGAGAGCAGGGCTGAACGGTTTTGGGGGGAAAAAAATTGCGATTTTTCTGCAAGATATTGCAATTACGATTAGATTTGCAATTTTTTAGCTAAAGTTTAACAGTCACTGTGTAACAGATAAAACATGTCATGGAGCATTATCACATGAGACACCATCCAAACTGCTCTTTATTCTTATGCAAGGATGAGAACATAGAGGTGAACTGCCAGCAATAAGTGTTTTTCTTTTAATAAGCAAACACAGAACATTCATCACAAAAGCTAAAGTTAGAATAAAACTATTCCAATAAAAATATATTTCATATCAGAAATTTCAAGCATTCAAAACATTAATTGTTCCTCACGTTCACTGATAATGACATGTTTTTCCATTATAAAATGTATACTGCTCACCTCATTAGACATCCAGACATTTCTTTACCTGCTGGTTGGTATTGAGGTTTTGTCCTGTGTCAGTGCTGGACTGCTTCATGGTGGAAGACAGAGTGCTGAGGTTGCGGGCTGAAGCCTGTTGGATAAATAACTGGGGGTCTGCAGTAAGGCGGCGCACTGCAGGAAGACTTTTCTGATAGCAATGACAAAAAGATGAGTGGGAAAGAAGTCATGTCATCAGCCAAATTCCATTTTGCACCCCCCGAGTGCCTACAGACATTTTTATATGAACTACTTAGAGTTCAAATTCATTTCATTTATTCATTATTTATGCGTACCGCTGCCATTGCATAGAACTGTGACCGCTGTAGCTGGCTAACCCATTCTAGCTGAGCACCATTTTCTTTTGAACTAGTCAACTGACCACGGCACACAATGTGCGATCTACTCTTCTATTCTATTTCTATGTCTATTACACAGTGTGTTCTTTACCTCATAAACAATCTTTGGCAGAGTACAGACACCGGCTTGCAGAGAGCAAACAAACCAGACAACTGCCCAGTTTAATTTTGGCCCGTTATCAAGTTACGTAATTAACATAAACGTAATAAGCGACAGCTGATATAACCTGCCGCCAACAACGTTTTAACCAATGAAAAAAAAAAAAAAAAAAAAAACAGTATCAACGCCAGCCAAAAATGAAAATGTTTTCTACATTGCTCTTTGGTAATTCAGGAGGTAGTCTAAATTCGCCGGCGGTTCATTTACGGGATAGGTCCAGTGCTGCCGGAAGCTACACCGGCTGTCCCTCACTTTCTGCTTTCTTTGTGTTAACTTTAAACTCCAGTCGCACCAAGCAACATTAACCGGAACCTGTGTGCAACGTTGCACGCTGAAAATGGCAAGGTTTAAGGATGGTGCAAAAGGGTAGGCCTGCTTGTTTTTTGATTTGATTGTAGAAATTTACAAAGAAGATGTTTGCGGCACTTCCTCTCTAACGGGGACGTTTGGGACTGATTGGTGGGGATTTTCTATGGAAAAAAATACACACGGCGATTCACTGGTAAGAGCAAATGAGGTTTAACCATGTGTCCAGCTAATTAAAGGAGAAATCCGTCACAAAATGAACCTAGGGGTTAATAACACTTGTGTACCGAGTCGACCGTTCTCTGTGATATGTTTTCATGCTCATCAAATGTGACCAGTGTTAGCGCAAACCGCTCATTAGCTTAGTAAGCCAGTAAGAGCGTTTGCCCCACATTGGCTGAGTCCTGCAGCGGCGCAGAGTTCGAATCCGACCTGCTGCTCTTTGCTGCGTGTCATCCCCCATCTCTCTCCCCCTTTCATGTCTATCCTCTTACAAATAAAGGGAAAAATTCTTTAAAAAAAAGCAATTTCTTTTTACTTTACCAGTGCCCTGACGACTAGCGTTATAAGCTAATTAGCGGTTTAGGCTAAAACTGGTCACATTCGATTAGCAAGAAAACATATCCCAGAGAACGGTCGACTTGGTACAAACGTGTCATTAACCCCTAGGTTAATTTTGCGCTGGGTTTCTCCTCTAAGTGTACGCTCCTGTGGCCAGACCTTCCTCCGCAGCGCTGTGGAGATGGGTCTGGCAATGAGAGACTATTCAGGAGGTAACAATTGTGTGTTGTTGTCTGGTCACCTTGAGGAAAGGCACCAAGCAGGGCTGTGGAGTCGACTTCAACTCACGATACAGCTGTTTTGTAAACTCCTCCGCTTCTAGCTTCCCTTCCTGCAGGATAAAACAAGGACACTTTTAATACATTTTTATATTGCCTGAAACATTATGTTCAAAAGACAAGGAAATAAGCTGGTAAATGAAGAATAATAATAATAATAATAATAATAATAATAATAATAATAATAATAAGCTGAAAACAATGCAACTACAAATAGGAAATATGAGAAGAACAGGGAATTGACAAAATAATTTTAACTCAAGGTCTACTTACTAGCGTTTTAATAAGTAGGCCTAGCTACTTTAAGGTCTACAAGATGCTTCAAATCAATCTTAATACATTTTGTTGACAAAAGTAGATCTGATACATCTCTAATCCAAAGTGATGAGCAGTAAAGAATTTGTAAATCGGGTTAAAAACACTGAGACGACTGAAGGATTTATGAAATTATTGGCAATTCAAGTATATATATATATATATATATATATATATATATATATATATATATATATATATATATATATATATATATATTTAGACATTAGAAGATTTCACTATTCTACTATGGTACTAAGTGAAAGCAGCTCCTGTGATGATGGCGAGTAGAGGCGTACCAGCAGACTCCGGACCAGTCCTCGGACGTTGTTGGCCATGTTGGCGGACCTGGAGTCACTGGAGGCCAGCTTGATCAGAGTCACCAGGAAGTTCTTGCACTTCTTCACACTATCCAGGGTTGCCTGTTGATGAGAGGGCAGGCAACAACAAAGCGTAATAAAAGGTCAACTTGGTTAATTTGGGACACGCTGTCCTCATTCCTCCTGTTCAGCTGTTTGCAACTGATGCATCAGCGTTTACGCAGCAACTACCGGCATTCTTTGGATCACTGTAAATTGTCTAGGAAAACTCACTTATAAGATTGTTTGGTGATTGTCAGAAATTATATTAAAGCTGACACATACTTCTAAATTGGTATGTAAGCTAATGCCTGACTTTGTAATTAAACAGTAGCAAAAGTATGTAATGCTGCAAGGAAAAACCACAAATCATGACTACATGTCAAACAGGAAACTCTCCCTGGAGTAAAACGGTAGGTTTTTTTTTGTACATTAATGCTGCAGTGGGTAGAAAGAAACGGGCACATGCATGTGCAGAACGCCAAATAGGAATGCTCTCTCTGAAATGAACTGTGATTGGCCATGGTCTCCTGTCACAGGCTACATTTTCTAAAGCTTGAAAACAAAGCCTAGAGGAGACGCAGGAGTCTAGTTCTCTCTCAGACCACTTATGGGACAATATGCTGAAAGATTATGGAATTTTTGCCCAACATCACCGAAAACAAATACCACAGCTTTAAGTGGTAAAATGTACATGGAAGTAGGGTTGCACGATATTAACAAAATGTGATATTGTGATTGATTATGAATATTGCAATATCGATATCATCAAAACAGATTAATAACAAATAAAACAAGTTTTCTTACAACACAAGGTTTATTTCAACTGACAGTCATATTGGACTGGTACAACATGAATAAATAAATAAATAAATAAATAAATAACTAAATAAATAAGGACCATGTCTTCAGAACAGGACATGTTTTACTGGTTGTACAGTATAAAATAAATCAATAAAGAGAACAGGACAGAGAACTTTTCTTTTGCTTCTATGATTTGTTCCGTTTTGTTGTCTCTATTTCTTCACTTACATTGTCACTCTGTTGAAATATGCACACACGTGGTACGCTCAATAGGGTTTGTCACATAGTGGACCCGTGCGCTGACGTGTACTAACATGTGCAAGTGGCACGGTAACTGGCCAATGAAGTGATTATCATTATAGCATTTCAAGCGGGCTCAAAATCTAACACAACTAAGCCACACAGCCAACGGACGGGACGTAGCGCTCCACAAAATACTGCATACTTACCACTTTCGATATAATATTGCGCAACATGATATCGCGATAATAACATTGAGTCGATATATCATGCTCCCCTACATGGAAGATGGTCAGCATGAAAAACAAGTGCACCTCCACCCAGGACTTTCCTGTTTGAACACAACAGCAAGACATCCACAGCAATTAGGCATGCTGGGTATGTTCAGGGGTTGGACTCAGTTTATTATTTGGACTACAAAGAGTGCCAAACTGTAGACGTGGTAATCCTCCTTGCAACTTTGCTTTACCGTGAAGGGTAACACTAATGTAACACTAACTCTTAAATGTTTTTTTCTGTAATGACAGCACAAAAATAGAAATGCTATGTGTGGAGGAGGCACTATTATGGAATCCACGCAACTTCTAGGCAAGACCCACCCTTCAACAGCAATCACACGCTACTACTGGCCAGGCGTCCATGCTTAACCTTAACCACTCGAGGTCAAGGCCTAACCCCAACAAATCGGGCTGCTTCTTAGGGCGGGACTTGCCTAGAAGTAACGTGGGATCCATAATAACGCGTGGGAGGAGATAGTAGGGTCCCTGTTATTGTACTGGCCAGGTACTGCAGTTTCAGACTGACAGTTTGCGCAGACAAGTGAAATCCAAAGTGAGAATGCAGGTCGGAGCTGGGACTGGTCAGACTCACCTGACTAATCGCGGTTGCGGGTTCCTTTTTGGTTTCCGCGACGACCGCCTGAATGCGATGCTGGCTCCCCTGTTCAGACACAGCACTGAGGGGCGGGACTACAGCTGGTTTGTGAGCCACACCAATCACCTGAACAACACAATATAATCACTCAAAGAACACAGCAGCAGATTAAACTGACAAACGATAAGGCCATAGTCTTAATTTTTTCAGCAGGCTGATTGTTGATTTTGCAGAAGCACTGTCAGAATAAATAGAGAAATGCTGAAGAGCCAGAGTGTGCAGCACTTTCTTACTTTTATTGCAGGCTTTCCATCATTACTATCATTATTTATGATGGGTGGAATCCATTTGCTTTCTAAACCAGCAATTCTCACTTGTTTAAGGAGCTCTGTGAATATCCACAAGTGCAGCGACATGCTGGATAACTCATAAAAATAAGAAAAACCTTTAAAGTGCCGCGAGGCTTATGGATTTAAACTCTGGTTTGAGTCCGGCGGGGGACTTTGTCTTTCCCTTGTTCTCCATCAGCCTTCTAGTACTGCCTATTAAAAGGCATTAACAATCATTTTCCGAGTGACTTAAACCTAAGCAACTACCAGTCTTTATTGTTCTGTCATCCTGAATCATTTATTATTATTAACGATGGATGAAGTATAAGTTAAGAAAGAAGGAGCAGTTTCTTTTAAATGGATGTCTGTTACAAGCAAAACGGATGATAGCAATATCATGGAAAAATGTACACGGACCAAGTATTGGTAAATGGTTAAAGGAAGTATGTGTATTCTCAGAAAAAATTACTTATTCTCTTTTTTAAAAAAGTGTGGGGGCCTCTTATTGACTATCTCGAACATACGAATTTGGAAAGTGTGCTGGATTGGGGGAGTGCAAATGAGGATGATTGATGGGCTTCTATACTGGGAGTAGGATGCAGGCCCTGCACACCTCACCTTTGACTTTAGACTATGGAGGACTGAGGTAGGACACTGGTGATCACTAGTTATAGGAGGGACATTTGTTAGTTACTTTTTTGTATTGTATAGTGTGTACGCATCTGTATATATGTATGTGAATGTTTGGTTAAAAATGAATTTTTTAAAAAGTGTTAAAAAAATAGTATTATTTATGACATTTGTGGTCAATTTGCAGTAAAACGTCCCATGAGCGAACACTACATGACTGTTTGAGCTTTTGTACCTTTACCACAGCGGTCTTCTGGACTGGTGCAGGCTGGAAACTGGGAGGGGCTGCCATCCTGATCACTGTCACCTTCTCGTTACTTTTATTTCCAGATGCTGCAGATCCCTGGATTCCAGACATGACCGTGAGTCGAGACCGCAGGGGTGAGGATGTCTCTACAGTAGGGCTGGGTACCACATTGGTGATCGCGCAGTGGATACGACACATGCCTTTGGTGTGGGAGATCTGGGTCCAATGTGTCCCTGAGCAAGACACTTAACCCCTAGTTGCTCCAGAGGCGTGCAAAGTTGCTTTGGATAAACAGCGTCAGCTGAATGACATGTAATGTAATACTTTTTAGGCACCGACAGAGTTGCCTCTAAAGTATCACGTATCGAAAAATGCCTCGCCGTTCAATACCGAATTTCAATACCTGAGGAGTAAATCTCATCAGCGTCAGTGAGCCAATCAGCACGCAGCATGATTCCACAGAGACGACTCACGTAGTAGGAGCTGAAAAATACATAAAAAGATCTGTGCCGTAATATGTAATGTTGTTATTTTTTGTTTTATATAATCGGCAGAGTTTTCCCTGCCACTGTAAGGTTTAGGTGCAGCACCCGAGCCGTTTTGGGCAGCACCTAAGCCGAATGAACGTAACTAAAAGACTATGATTGTAGTTGGACTTCTTTAGTTAAGTTACGTGTTGTCTTTAAGCTTTTATTAGATATTTATTATCTGCTCTAGCTTTTCAAATGTTTTAGATTAGATTCAACTTTGTCATTGTGCACAGTACAAGTACAAAGACAACGAAATGCAGTAGACACATATGGTGATAATAACGGTCCAAATTATGTGAACAAGAGACACAAAACTACCATAGAGAGACACAAACCGATTAGAAAGAGATGCAAAATCCCACAAAGAGAAACAAAATGTTTGGGTGAAAAACTTCACATTTTCTTAAAGAAGGACGTCTAAACCCCTCGCCAAATACGCGGACCGGAGTCTTCCACAAAGTGAGGGAAAACACTGAAATTGGTATCGAAAAAAAGTACTGTTTAGGAACCAGTTTTAAAGTCACGGCATTGGTACTAGTATCAAATATGCTTGAACAATACCCAGCCCTACTCTACATTCATCCACTTCAGTATCGTATAAACTCAAAGCAGCAGCACACACACACACCTGCGGGACCAGTATTCTAGGTCCTTGACCACCAACGCCTCTCTGTCCCTGCTGAGCCTGTGCCAAAGCCTGCTGGGATACAAGCATCAGCTGGCCACTGTCACTGCGGATCAACATCATACCTGCCACAATCAGAGTCCAAAATCACTTGTTGTCATTTAAAAGCTGCAACTAATGATTATTTTCATTGTTGATTGGATTGTGTTGCGTGGATTATTTCCTGGATGAATGGATTAGTTGTTTGATCTCTAAAATGTCAGAAAATGGTGAAAAGTGTGGATCAGTATTTCCCAAAGTCCAACATGACGTCCTCAAATGTCTTGTTTTGTCCACAACTCAAAGATATTCAGTTTACTGTCGCAGAGGAGCGAAGAAATTATTCACATTTAACATGCTCCAACCAGGGACGTTTTGTTTTAATTACTCAAACCGATTAATCGATTATTAAAAATAGTTGCCGATTAGTTTAATAATTGACAAGTAACCGATAAATCTTCGCGTCTCATCTCTATTGTAATTAATTGATGATTTGTCCTGAAAAGACAGTGCTGGGTAAAGTATACCTAGTATGTGTCAGATACCACAATATTTTCTAACACGACGATATTGTAGGATTAACCATCGGTGCTTTCACAATACAGATTTTAGATACATTTTCATCAATATTTTGGATATAATGAGTAAGTGGGTAAAGGCAAATGATACAACAGCTAGAACAGTCTGGTAAGTTTAGAAAATAACATCACTTCACTCTACATGATACAAGCCTGTGATCGCGCACCTCCCAGCTTGTAGTTGAAAAAGGAGCCTCATATAAGAATGACATTTCCTCCTATGGAGTCCGTTCATTTGCATTCGGTGATCGGCTATTTTTGACTGAAAAAAAGGCGGATAGCGTAAACAACTGCTAAAGAGAGTTGTTAAAACCTTTTTTAGTAAACTGTGTGTACACAAACAATGTTGTCAATGCTTTTGTTAAGGTGTAGAGACCCTGGTGATACTTGGAGTAAAGTCTCATGTTGTGTCGAGCCTTCTTAGTGTTTTAAAAATAAATATTTTGAGGCTAGCATAAAAGTGCCCCTAGCACTCCCATTCAAAAGGCCATTTGACTGACAAACGAAAATACGGTAAATCTTAAAAGTGGCGATTCCATCCTAAATATGATTTTAAACGAAAGTTTGACTCGGGTACATTCACAAAAAGACCCTAGGTTGCATTTCGGCGAGAGTTACACTTTAACAAAGGATGACACGGAGGATTGAGAAAACATGATGGACTCTTCAGAGGAGGTCATTATCTTCATTCGAATTTCTGCACGGGAAAGTCATCGGACTAAGGCTGAGCAATTTTATCGCTTCTGCGATATAAATCGATATTTTTTTCCCCAAGAAAGTATCGATTTTTAAGCTGCGAATATCGATACATAAGTCCCATTCAAATCCCCCGTGTTTACCGCCGTTCACGTTGCAGGAAGAGCGATTTGGTCAGCCAGCCGCTAGTTTCGCTGTAGAGCAAGTTACCCGTACTAACTTTACACAGACGCCGACGTCTACCTCTTCCTGTTTACATAGTCAGAGCGAGGAGATTCAAGAAAATGGCTATCTATGACAGTACAGTATTATGTACAGTTAGCAAACTCATATTTCTGTCTGAAATTAGTCACACCGAGTTAACGCTATATATATATAAAAATGTATGCACTAAAGCTTTAAAAAAAAAAAAAAAAAAAAAAGTCCTGTCCCCCAGTATGATTTTTTTTTTTCCTTCTACAATCTATGTAGGCCAAAACTGCCAAACTTAAATGCTATAAAAACTTAAAATTTATATAAAGCCTCAAATGTCATTTCATTACTCATGAATAGGATTTATTCTTAATATGTGTAAAATGTTGGAAAAAAAAAACAAACAAAAAAAACACATCCAGTAGCATGTTGCAGCTCACCTGCTGGTATCTGGATATTGGCTGGGAGCTGTGGGGAAGCAGCGTGGGTCAGCCGAGGGGCCACAGTGACGGTCTGTGCACCTGCTGCCCTGGGTACAGTTATCACCACTGTCCGTCCTGGGGTGGGGGTCTGGTTCATGGGGGCCACCTGGCTCAAAGCTGCTTTTGTTACCGGTGGTTGGCTGGTAGCAGTCACTCGTCCTGGGGTAACCACCTTTGATACCACCATGACAGAAGGAGAGGAAGTCTGACGCACTGCAACTGTACAGGAGGGAGGTTGGGGGCCATGGCCAGTGGGGAGGACTTTAGGTGGGGTGGCAGACACACAGTCACCCTTTGAGCCTCCTGCAGCAGTGGCTGGGGATTGCACAGCAGCGATGGGTCCACATTTGGCTGGGACCTGTAATATCTGGACTTTATTAGAGGTGTCTCCAGCCACTGCTGCCCCACTGGACTCCAGCTTTGGGGCTTCAATAACCACTTTATTTGTGGCCATAATTATTTCTGAATGGAAAAACAATGGGATTTTATACATAATCCAAAAATTATGAAATACAAAAGCAAGTGCTAAAAACATATTGTATGTTAATTTAAGCCAAGTTGTACCCCATTGAAAAAATATTGCATTTAAAACTTCACAACAGTAAACACAAGGAAACATGCCGGTGTCGACAGTCAGTTCAGCAGGCCTGCTATCATGAGTAAACATTATTTAGGATTTTAACCACTTCAATTGTAATTGTGTATTTTAAACTTTCAAATTCCCAAACTTTACGTAAAATAAACGCTGCCCAAGTTAACTAGCGAAAATATTTAGTATTTGTAAAATTTCACTTCTGTGTGTTTACTGTTTGGTAGCTAACTTTACATAATGTTACAACGTTAGCGTTAAGTGTTTTAGCTTTAGACTAGCTAGCTAGCTAGGACATTGACATTTGCTACTTCATAAAATATGAACATTAACGTAACGGCAGCGTTAGCTAAGTGTTTCAGCTGCTTTAGACAACTGACATAAGCTAGCTAGTTTATGAACATTAACGTAACGTTATTGCGAGTCGTTTCGCCCCGAGAATTTTGACTGGAGTCAGGCGTTATTTAATCCAAAGAAACAAACTTTTCGGTTTAAATAATTGTTAGGGCTGCGTTCGCTGCAATTCACCGAGTATACTTCAGGAGAAAAAGCAATGTCACGAGCTCACCTGTTGTAGGTGATTTTGTGGCAGCGTGGTGCCTGAACCTAGTGCTGCATTTGTGGCACACAGGAAAGAAGGACACACCATGATTAGCTACGGCTGAGGAAAAAATGTTTTTATTACTTATATGTAAGTTGAAGATGTGTGGCAGAATGAAATGTGAACTACAAAAAAGACTCAATTGAACACAATTAGTAGTAAACTTTGACTGTAAAAGGAAATCTAGAAGTACTTTCCCGCCAGCAGATGACGCAATTGCACCGTTTTACGTCACTCAGCATTTCAGGAGCTCTTTGAAAAAGTTGGGAAGTACCAATACACATTAGGAATTGTTTCTACAGCAAAAGGAAAATCACTCCACAGGAAACATTTGTTGGAACTCTAATTTTTTTAATATTCATTGGGAAACAACATGGCTTCTACCCATCGACTGATAATATTAATATATAATATTTACAATCTATGCTTCTCCCGTACACATTTGTATTCCCCAATAAATTGAAAGAATTACATTATGTAAAATACTGCACAATATTTATCCCAATAACAAATTTGTTTCAAGATTTGTGGCTATGGACAAAAAATGTGAATTTTGACTCGGTTATCCTTTGGAGTTCTGGAAGACAATTGAAAACTGTTTCAACATTCAAAAGAATCACGTAATTAAATTGTAAGCAAAAGATGTAATTCTATATATTATGATAACAAAAACAAAACAATACAGAGCTGAGCCCTGAGGGGAACGCAGTTAATTGGGAGACAGTTTGGGACAATATTTTCCATTGCTCCAAGAACCCAAATCACCAGCAGATCCACTTCAACATATGTCATAGGACATATTGGACTCCTCAGAAGAGATACATCTCTAAAGTCATTCCTACTCCCTATTGTACGTTCTGTCAACCTGAACAAACTGGAACTTTCCTGCACATGGTCTGGGAGTGTGAACAGGTGCATGAGTTCTGGAATAAAACAACATCAATAATATCTGATGTGATAGGATGTTGTTTTGTTACTAAATGACGACTCTAAATTACACCTGCTTGGGAGACAGAGGAAAATTTGGCTAGCCGGCTCACTTGCAACCAAGAAAATGATAGCTCAGCGCTGGCTCCCCACCCCACTCACTTTGTATAA
Organism: Zingel zingel; assembly: GCA_023566125.1. NCBI lineage: Eukaryota > Metazoa > Chordata > Actinopteri > Perciformes > Percidae > Zingel > Zingel zingel. The sequence goes on from CM042322.1 coordinate 5,794,903, forward strand.
AACAGTGGTTGCCGTATTTTCTGGACATAGCTATGCTTGAGCTCTCTACAGCAAGGATTAACAAAGCTAAATCATCAACTATCGACCTATGGAAAAGCGTAGCAGCACAAATATCAGACCTAATGACCTCAGCGGCGGGTGGTGGGTGAGGGTTTTTTGTTCTTGTTCAGTTTGTATTTCTCTGTTCTGTATGTTTGCATAAAAAAAAAAAAACAATAAAAAGTTGATCTAAAAAAAAAAAAAAATAAGTCTGTATTATTAAGTTTCCAGCATAAGGTTCCAGATATGAAAAATAAGAGAATGTTTTTGTTTAAAACAAATGCCTAATATTTAGAAAAAATTAGCAGCTTGGACATTAATGTGTTTATTGTCCAAACATTTGTGTGAGACAAGCCAATAGTCTCGAGTGTTTGGAAAGTTCTTGAGCTCCACGTGTGTTTTTGGCTTCACTTTTGTCCAGCTGCAGGAAGTGAAGCCTTTACAAGGCACAGTCAATCTATAAACAGTGTGCACCATAGACGTATATAGAGGTGTGCACCTGCACCCATGTATTTTAAAGCGTAACTCTTGCCAAAATGCAACCTAGGGTCTTTTTGTAAATGTACCCGAGTCAAACTTTAGGATATTTAGGATGGAAGCGCCACTTTTAAGATGTACCGTATTTTCGTTTTTTGGTCAAATGGCCTTTTGAATGGGAGTGCTAGGGGCACTATTATGCTAGCCTCAAAGTAGCTATTTTTAAAACACTAAGAAGGCTTGACACAACATGAAATTTTGCTCCAAATATCACCAGGGGCTCTACACATGAACTCCAGCGTTGAGAACATTGTTTGTGTACCCAGAGTTTACTAAAAAGAAAGGTTTTAACAACTCACCGTAGCTCTTGTTGTTTCCAGCCGCTACCACTTCGGCAGTCAAAACGAGTCGATATCAAAACAAGTAGCCACAGATTTAGTATATTCCTTGTGCACCAGTGTAGTTAAGGTCTAGAGCCCCTGGTGATACTTCATGCTAAGTTTCATGTTGTGTCGAGCCTTCTTAGTGTTTTAAAAATAAATATTTTGAGGCTAGCATAAAAGTGCCCCTAGCACTCCCATTCAAAAGGCCATTTGACCGATAAACAAAATTTGGTACATCTTAAAAGTGGCGCTTCCGTCCTAAATATGCTTTTAAACGAAAGTTTGACTCGGGTACATTCACAAAAAGACCCTAGGTTGAATTTTGGCGAGAGTTACACTTTAAGACCGTTTTTTTATACTTTATTACAATACAAAAAAGTACCAGTATCAGGGAGTATTTGTACAATGTGTACATAAATATACAGCTTAGGCCTACAGTTACAGTTTACAACATTAAATAACCAACTTAAATCCTCTGGCAATGTTGTCCAGTCTTTAAAGCTTTTTTTTTTTTACTTTACATATGAGTCATAGAATGTCTGAAGTTCACTATAAAACAACTCTTTGTTGGGAAGAAACTGAAGAAATCTGGCCTTATGAATATATTATCTGTGTAAACATGTTATTGTATTTTAAGAACGTGTGAACCGTTTGCCTTTTCTAGGATGGTGACGGCATGACCCGCCCTACTCTGCCTCTGATTGGCTAGTAGTAGTTGCCTTCTTCGGTTGGATTGGTTAGATTTAAGCAGCAATACCAGGGTAAGGCAATCAGAGGCCGAGTAGGGCGGGTCTTCGCGCCGTTTTGCTACGGTTTCCGGGTTGAACGACATCTTTCCTCGAAGCGAACTTCTTGTTTACGGCAGCCTAGTGTGGCGTTATCATACTAGATTAGAACTGTTTTTTTTTGCGAGGATATTGAATGAAGTTAGTGGTGGAGTTTTACATTTTTTATTGAAAATGACTTCGTTCCTACACAGCCAGCAGCTAGGAGAGGGAGAAGGAAATGCAGGGTCAGGAGAACATCCACTTTTGGTAGTGAGGAAAATGACGCCGTGCGTACACTGCCAGCAACCAGGAACAGGAGACGAAGAGGGGACAGGACGACATCCACTTCTGGAAGTGAGGATTTAACGCTAAGTTCCCTTGATATGTAGCCTATCAGATTAAATAGTGATACTGGATGCTAGCTAACTAGGGTCACACTACAGTACATTCAGAGGTTTGGAATATGTCGTTTTATGTAGAGTTTCAAAATGTACAATACGTCTAATATTAACAGCTGTTTCCAAACTTTTGAACTGTAACTGCTAGTGTCTTAACCATAGCTACAGTGTAACTATAAGGTATAAAATATTAATGACAATTCTGCTTTCTTTCAGAAAATATTGCCTGAGGGATATGTCCATCTGGTGTGCTCCTATGAGGAGCTGGCGCAGGCTCAGTTTAGATCACATTTTAAACTGAGAATTACCTCAGAAGACGAGGTTTTTAAATGGCTGGAGTATTTCCAAACCTCTTCTGGGCAGACTTGGAGAAAGTCTAAAACATATCCAAACTGTGGACGTTACAATGCCTACAGGGTAAGTTTCCCAAAACACAACCAGTGTGTTTCATTTGTTAGAGTCGATCACATTCACTCCATCAATCCAAACTGCTTGAAACAGATGCCTAAAAGATATAACCTACTTATTTTACTGCAGCCTAGTTAAAAATATGAACATGACCTGATTAGGGCTGCAACTAACAATTATTTTCATAGTCGATTAATCGATTAGTTGTTTGATCTATAAAAATGTCAAAACATGGTGAAAAATGTGGATCAGTGTTTCCCAAAGTCCAACATGACGTCCTCAAATGTCTTGCTTTGTCCAAAACTCAAAGATATTCAGTTTACTGTCACAAAGGAGAGAAGAAACTAGAAGATATTCACATTTAACACGCTGGAATCAGAGAAATCTTATTTCTTTTTAATAAAAAAATGACTCAAATGATTAATCGATTATCAAAATAGTTGACGGTTAATTTAATAGTTGACAACTAATAGATTCATCGATTCATCGTTGCACCTCTAGACCTGATAGCCAGTGGTGGAATGTAACTAAGTACATTTACTTAAGTACAAATGTTGAGGTACTTGTAGGGCTGGGCGATATGGAGAAAATCAAATATCACGATATTTTTGACCAAATACCTCGATATCGATACCACAACGATATTGTAGTGTTGACTATTGGTGCTTTCACAAAATATTTACACAATGAGATTTTTGATAAATAATCATCAGTAATGTGGATATAATGACTAAATGGGTAAAGGCAAATAATAGAACAGTTACAACAGTCTGGTTAGTTCAGAAAGTGACATCACTTTACTGTAATGCAGCCTTTAAAACCAGGAAAAGACACCACTTATGCCATATTACGATATCCAAAATCTAAGATGATATCTAGTCTCATATCACAATATCGATATTATATATATTGCCCAGCTCTAGGTACTTGTACTTGTGTCTTTTCTTTTCATGCCACTTTCTACTTCTACTCCGCTGCATTTCAGAGAGAAATATTGTACTTTTTACTCCACTACATTCATCTGACAGCTTTAGTTACTTTACACATTAGGACACAAAACACATGTAGTGTATAAAATCTGATGTTTTATTATGAATGAAACTAGCCAACAATATAACGGCCTACAAGTCCAGCTGAAATGATTAGACCATTAAACACACAACTGTTTGGATCCTTTACACTTTCTAAAATGTGACTAACTACATTTTCCTGATGCTACTTACAGACTTTAACTTAAGTAACATTTTCAATGCAGGACTGTTTACAGTGTGGTATTAGTACTTTATTGAATACTTCTTACTCCCACTGCTGATATTGACCTAAACTAATACAATTGAGCTTATAAATTAATAAAAGGTTAACAAAAGACCTTGTAAACGTAGTCCAGCATTGAAATAGGTTATGATTTGGGCTACAATAAAGCATAAATTAGCTTATTTATTATGGTGATCCACAATATCCCGTTAAAAAAGCTGGAGTGTGCAGCCAGTTTATGTAATGTTCATTAATCACAAGTTTATTTTTGTGTCTTAGGTGGACTTAAGGTGTCAGCACAACACCTATCCCAGACCCATTAAACCCTCGAAAAAGACCAAAAATTTGTCATGTGGTGCTGTCATGTACTTGGTTCTGAAAAGGGATGCGCACAGCCAGAACAGGAAGTCAAGGTAACTAAGATAAGACTTGGCTGCGTGGCGTTTCTGTTGCGTGTCAGCTGCGTGGCGTTTTCTACGTCTTTGCACACCAGAAACGTGTCTGACGCTGCTGCTGCTAGCCTGGTCTGTACACCTGTATGTTTTCCATTGATAATATGAAATACCATGTTTAACATGAATATATACTGATTTGATTACAGCAACGACAACGTCGGCAGTATTGACGGCAAAATAGGCGACAGAATATTTCGTTCTGTATTGACAGGTACCATATCATACACTTTTTAAATTACATTTATATCTGCATTTATGTCAAAACCTAGAGACTTTCAAACATCAAAATATCATTTATTAAATGTATTTGTGTCAAAATGACATAAAAACACATGTTTCGTGTTCTATTTTGCCTGGAAACGCTTCCAACACGCTTGCGTGTCGCGTGAAAAATAGGCGTCGGTCCTATTTCTAGCATGCACGCGTTTTCGAGCCGCGCCTGAGTGCGTGTCCCGCAGGCAGTGTGCAAGCTCTAACCTGTTAACATGGGAGCCGAAATAAAAACGGACACGCCATGCAGCTAACACGCTCACGCCACGCAGCCAGTGTGCAGGAGGCCTTACTCTCACATATCGCATCAAATTAAACCAGGTTACAACCTTTACTGTCAAACTGGGAAAACGACAAATACAATGGGATTAAGTCGTTTATATGTGTAATGTAATACAGAAGAAGTGCACAGGAGGAAGAGAAGGAGGGACATGAAGAAGGCGACCAGGAGGGTGAGAGCAGTAGAACGCCACAGAAGATGGAGAAATGAGAGAGAGAGAGAGAGAGATCAGGAGGTGACAGATGAAGATGACAGAGAGGAAGAGCGTAGGCCTGCAATGCCCTCTTCCTCTCTGTCGTGGTATGTTTTTATTCTCCCTCCATAAAAATTGCAGTACAGCAGCAAAACATCATGTCACTCAGTAAAATAACATGTGTGGCACATGCTCAGTGTATAAGAATGGTCATGTGATGCGTTGTCATCATGCGTGTTAATATGGACTGAGATTAGTTTTGCTGCTGTACTGGAGCAAACACTTTTGCGTGGACGGAGATCGGTTTTGACGCTTTTAAAAAAAAAAAAGGATAACGTAGCGGTGTGGATGGAGCCTCAGCTTTGGAAAAGTGTGTAATGATAAGTGTCGTTTCTCCTTCAGGTCTGGGGATCCTCACATTAAGGATGGCTATCTATTGAACATCTATCTCAGATATGAGCACAACCACCAGTTGTCGTTTGCTGACGCTGTGCGGAAGCGAGATGCCTCCGACGAGACCATTGCCAAACTGAAGACGCTCTTTGAGTGTGGCCACTCCCCCTCCTCTGCACTGGATATCATCAAGTATGATCTGCAGGAGCAGGAAGGGGAAAGTCCCATCTACACTGCTGCAGACCACTCCATTTGTCCTGACATGTATTTCTGTTACAGGTTCGAAACATTTTCAAATATAGTAATTTCAGTATTGGAAAAAAGTGCAATATAAAAAAGATCTTTATATGCTTATACAGTTGGTTATGGATGTACATAGGGCTGGGCAATATATCAATATTATATCTATCGTGATATGAGACTAGATATTGTCTTAGATTTTGGATATTCTAATATCGTGATCTGACAGAAGAGGTGTCCTTTCCTGGTTTTAAAGGCAACATTACAGTAAAGTGATGTACTTTTCTGAACTTACCAGACTGTTTTAGCTGTTCTATTATTTGCCTTACCCACTTAGACATTATGTCCACATTACTGATGATCATTTATCTAAAATCTAAGTGTGAACATATTTTGTTAAAGCACCAATTGTCAACCCTAGAATATCGCCGCAATATCGACATCGAGGTATTTGGTCAAAAATATTGTGATATCTGATTTTCTCCCTATTGCCCAGCCCTAGATGTACATATAAAATATAGAGGGTTTTCACGACGTGTCATCAGACCCGAAGTCGCAATGTTGGAGGTACTCCGCATCACAACAAAGCACAGGCACTGAAGTAGACCCTGAACACCGTCAAGAAAAATTGTTAATTATTGCCATGTTTTAAGTTGTACCAATAGGTCAGACTGAGAAAAACATTTTGGAATATTATCGACTTCCAAAAGTTATTAAAAACCAGGGAGAGGAATGCCAGAAGTTATCAGAGGAAAGGAGGCGCTTGTGGTTGGCAAAGCTCAACCAGGATGTACAAGGGAAAACTCTGTCTGGTTCGGTCTTTGAAATGAAAAAAAAACTATTGAGAGTCATTTGGCTACACCTCGAGTTTTGCAATGATATCATACAGTTAAGGTTAGGTTGATTAAAGACGTTATTGCATTACTTACTTTGGCCTTCACAACACATTGGTCGTTAATGACTTGGTACTGCGTCTCCCTCACCCATCCACACACCATCTGGTTATAAGCCTCCAAACTTTTGTAGGATTTAAGGTCTTCCGCTGTGTATGGGCTCGGCGAGAAAAACGGGTAGTTGACTATATCGGGATATGCAACTGAAGGAAGAATCACCGGGTCGCCGTGGGTCCAAGAAGAGGGAGCCAACTTGTAGGGATCTGCACCGCCAGTAAACTGTAATTTCTCAAAATATCGCGCCTTTTTTGTGGTCCAAGTCCTTCCATGCCTTTGCATCTTGGACGCGTTTTGATGAGCTTTTCTGTTGTTTAGACATAAAGTATTAAAGTATCCAAAGTGCACAATACTCCATTACTCCATTGAGTTGTTTACACAGAGTGCCTCCAACATGGCCGTGCATCCAGGTTACCAACAATAATAGAGGGTTTTCACCGACGTCACGTTCGCCCAGAACGTGACGTCGGTGAAAACCCTCTATTATTGTTAATGATTACTAAAGCTGGGGGAATTGTATGGGGTACTGGTACACTGTCTGATACCGGTTTGTCTTTCTTTCTTCCTTTCTTGCATGCAGACTTTACTACAAGCTTTTTCAGAAAGCTTATACTGCACCGTCAGAAGAGAAGATGCTGCTAGATCTCAAGGATAGACTTTACCAGTACAACATGGTGCAGGGGGAAACCAGTGCAAAAATGGAAAAAACTGAATGCGGTCAGGTGGTCATTGCCGTATGTACCCCGGTCATGAAAAGAGTGCACACAAAGTTGAGGGAGAGCGGGGAAATCATCTTTGTGGATTCATCGGGAAATTGTGAGCGCCAGAACCACCGGATATTTCTTCTTCTCGCCCACTCCACCGCCGGAGGATTGCCATTGGGGGTGCTTATAACGACATCAGAGAGTCAGTCCGCCATAACGTCTGGGCTTCGACTCCTGCGAACCCTTTTGCCTGTCAGCAGTTTTTTTGGGAGGGAACAGCCTCAGGTCATCATGACGGATGACTGCAGGGCTCTGCGTCAGTCCCTCCAGGCAGTTTTCCCCAGAGCAAAGCTGCTCCTGTGCATGTTCCACCAACTGCAGGCCATGTGGAGGTGGTTGTGGAGTGGCCGCAACGGTGTGGCTAAGCAAGACCGACCCCAGCTCCTAAATTCATTCAAGAGCCTCGTCTACCCCGACTCAACCGCGTTGCTGACAGAACGGTACAACAGATGTCTTGCTGACCCTGTTGCCATTAAATATCCTAGATTCCTCCACTACCTGGCCGAGGTTTGTTGTCTTTCTGATGTTCTGTTGTGAGACAGGAAGTTGTGGTTACTCAAATGTACATTACCCAATTTGCCATGCTTGATAAGAGTCAGGGACTAAGGCATAGCGCTGTAATCGGGTCTTAAAAGTTAGGCCCGAGCCCGACAGAATTTGGCCCGAGCCCGACAAGTACATTTTGATTGACAGCTTTTTAAAAGCCCAACCCTGTTTACAGCCCGACGTTAGTCAAATGTGCGCACTGCTCTTTTGCCTTTTGTCAAGAATTAGTCATTTATAAATTTTTTAACATCATTTATTCATGACTAACGTAGGCTACAGGCCACTTGGAAGTTGGAACAAAGAAATAAAATAAGTCCTCCAGAGGCCAGCCTCCGTTTCACTTCCTCAGCATCCATTTTCGCGCTAATCGAAATGCATCACCTGACCGCTCATTTACGGCGCAAGCCAGAGTTCATGTAAAATGATAGAAATTAAGACGTTCGGTCGGGTTTGGTCTTAATTTCTATCATTTTACACGGCAAAGATCTTCAGCTCTAGCGTGGCATATTGGCTTAATAGCGTCCCCTAACAGTTTACAAAGTTGAAGCACCTTACTTTAACTTTCACGTAGATGAATAAAATTTGGTAGGCATATGTATCCTATCCAGGCGTACAAAAAAGCCTCTTGGAACCATCCCCTTAACCCAACAGGAAGTCGGCCATATTTAATTTAATGTGGAAATTAGGAATGATTCTGACCATTTCAGGGGCTGTGCTTTAACAAGCCCCTCCTACATATTTAACCTGATTGACTTCAGAATTGGTCAGTACAATCCAAAGCTTTTAATTTTTTGTTGTAAGGTGTGGGCGTTGCAAGGCAGAAAATGTCCATGTTGCCCCACCAAACAGGAAGTGGTTGGAAACTGTCGTACATTGTCCAATCTGCCCCAATCTTCTTCTTGATAAGAGTCCTGGCCTGAGGACATCTACATACAATATAGCACCTGATCACTACAGTATATTTGCAACGTACTACAACCATACTCCTGCATGCTGTAACCATCTCCAACAGCAGAGAAGATTCTTGACTAATGTTCTGTTTGACAATGACTACAGGTGTACAGGAGACATGAAGAGTGGGCCATCTGTCTTCACAATGAACTTCCAACGAGAGGGCAAAACACCAACAGTTTAGTGGAGAGTGCATTCAGAGTGGGGAAGGAGAAGGTCCTCCACTGGTTGAAGCCATACAATGTTACTCAGTTGGTCGATTTTGTAACAACCAGGGTGGAGGCCCATTACATCCGCCGCCTCACCGACACAGAAAACGACAGAGTGGCTTTCCTTCATGTAAATGATGTGGATTGTGAAAATATTGCACAGGTATGGCTTTTATAACACTGTATTGTATTATTTCCAATTCTGAAGTCAAATTAAAAAATGGCAACTACATTGTTTTTTTTGTTTGTGTTTTTACAGGTAGACCAGAACCACTACGTGGTTCCAAGCGCTACATCTGAGTTGCAGTACGACGTCGACGTGGCAATTGGATGCTGCACGTGTTCAGATGGACTCGCTGGCGCACTGTGCAAACATCAAAGTGCTGTTTTGAACAAGTTCGGTCACCATGAGAGCGTCCCGCACGTCCCCACGCCTCAGATGAGAAAGCTCTACCATGAGATTGCGACTGGTGAGTTGTCATGCCTCTCGGTCACATTTCAAATCTTCAGTCACAGACCACGGATGCAGAAATCCATAGACAAATAGATTAAAACAAATCTCTATCTCTCCCTCTAGGTAGTGAAGGCGTTTTGTCAAAGGCAAGTGACTGCACCAATGTGAATGCCAGTCCTGGACCAGGTAAAATCAGTTCTAACCCTTTTCGCGCTGACATTGTGGGTTTTTAGAAGCAGCTCGCCTCACCGAGGCCCGTCATACTGACAGAGCTAATTACTGATGTGGGTAGTGGAGCTGTTTGCCTTTGGTTTGAAAGGGGCTATGGTGAAAATGCTTCTTGCACGTTTGACAAATTTTAATCATAGTGCAACTTTGAAAAGTAAAAAAAAAAAAAAAATATATATATATATATATATATATATATATATTAATACAAACTTATGTCCCAGTAATCGCCAAAATAATTGTATTACGTTTTATTTGTGTTTTACCTGAAGGCACATCTGCAGAGGCCCTTGAAGAGATGTTGGAGCAGTTCTGCAGTAGTCTCAAAGATAAACTACACAATGATCCCCAAACCTTCACAGCGCCGATTTGCACCTTTCTGGGAACTTACAAAAAAATGAACGATAGCTCCCTCACGTCAGCTCTGCACTGTTTTGGTAAGATGTCGCAGGTGAAATCAAAAAATCGCCAGTCTTCAAAAATGAATGGAACAGCTATTGGTAAAAGAAAGGCGGCATTGTTACCTGGGCGATCTCCAAAGTGCCAAAAGAAGGAGCATCTGTATTAAAAAAAAAAACAGCGCAGGAAAAGTGCAACTCATTCCCTGTCCAACTGTGTAGAGGAGAAAACATCTGTCGGTAGTAATCACTAGAGCAACTGCAGTGACCTCACGCCTGGACTCCACTCTGAGCTATTTTTGTACGTCGAGTACAGTGGCGTAAGGTAGTTACAACGGGGCCCCTGTCCATGCTAGTTTCTTGTTATGAAACACACACACACCATTAGGCGTTGGACTTGAAGATGTGCTGAGTCAGACTTGACAGATTGACCTAAAGCAGACCTTACACCAAAGGACTTTTGAAGCGATTCCACCGTCGCAGACTAATACTTCCAGTATCTGAATGAAGTCTTGCTGGAGTCTGGGCTCTCCCGTCGTCTCCATCGTTTGGTGTCAGGTGGTCATAAAAATCAGTCCCAGTCAGTCTTTCTCCCGTCTGGACGTTCAGACAAAATGTCTTTGATATTATCCTAAGTTTGAAGTCTTGGTAGTGAAGTTAAATCATGTGAACATCGTCAACGACCAATGGGTGCGCTCCCTCCAGCACCAAACAGGAAGCAGCAAACAGCTAGAGCCAGTGTTGTTTATGGTTGCGCTAAGCTAAACGCTAAAAACAAGTTGCAGATTTTCAACCCTTCTGAAGCAAGTCATCCAACGGGAGTTTTACCAGCAGATACACGCCAACCTCCGGGTACTGGAGACATTCATCTGCATGTACGGCAGTTTCCCATAAGTCAGGGGTCTTCAACGTTTTTTTAAGTCAAGGACCCCTTAACTGAAAGAGAGACGGAGCAGGGACCCCCTACGACATATATTGTATAAAATGAAGTTGCATATTAAACTGGGCCTACAATAACGTGTAGGGTAGCCTAAAGCCTTTATTCATACCTTTTTTTTTAAATAGAATACTAAGCTATTAAAATAATAATTGTTGATTGGCATGATTTTATAAATCATCCTTTAATGTTACACATACATGTAGCACAGTGAATCTTTAAGATGAACTATCTGTGGATGGCTACCTTAGTGACTACCTTACCTTTTAGGCCAGTAAGTCTATTACTGTCTATTACAGTAAGTGTGGTTTCATATATGCTAATAAAATTGTCAGAATTATGTTAAGACATTTTAATTTATGAAAAAACGTTGAAAAAGTGACAATAATTGGGAGGCCCCCCTGCAGTGACTCTGAGGACTCCCTTTTAAAGATCTCTGCCTTAAAGGTCCCATGACATGCTGCTCTTTGGATGCTTTTATATAGGCCTTAGTGGTCCCCTAATACTGTATCTGAAGTCTCTTTTATATAGGCCTCAGTGGTCCCCTAATACTGTATCTGAAGTCTCTTTTATATAGGCCTTAGTGGTCCCCTAATACTGTATCTGAAGTATCTTTTATATAGGCCTCAGTGGTCCCCTAATACTGTATCTGAAGTATCTTTCCCAGAATTCAGCCTTGGTGCAGAATTACAGCCACTAGAGCCAGCCCCACAATGAGCTTTACTTAGGACGTGCCATTTCTGTGTCTGTAGCTTTAAATGCTATTGAAGAGGAGAGAGGGGGGGCAAGGTAGAGGGTGAGGGTGTGGCCTTGACCAGCTTGTGGCCACGATTGTAGCTCTATTTCCTCATGGGCGGGCCAACTTCTCTGGGCAGCGGCGGGCAAAGCGGAGAAAGGGGAGGTGACCTTTCCCCTTATGATATCATAAAGGGAAGATTCCAGATCAGCCCATCTGAGCTTTCATTTTCTCAAAGGCAGAGCAGGATACCCAGGTCACTGGGGGACCACAGGCAGGCTAGGGGAACTCACATTAATGTTAAAAAACCTCAAAGTGAAATGTTCATGCCATGGGACCTTTAAGTTACCAGCTAGCGCTAGCTAGCTAACTTGGTTAATTTTTTCAAAATGATTCTAGTTGTAGTCTTGCAGTGTGTGACTGCAAGATCCCCAGTCTTTACATATTATGACAGTCTTTAACTTTAGATATAAGATGGTGTCAAACTTTAGTCTTTTAAGAATCGGTTCAGAGTCTTCTAGTGGATGGTAGGCATTAACTAGCTGCCGTATATCGTATAATCTCTTCACATGATCAAATAAAGACTTGACATTGGACAACATCAACTTATTAGCAATCATCATTGACAAAAATACCAAAGAAAAGGTATTTTACATATTCTATTCAAAACAAACAAAAAAAAAAATTGTCAGCTTTAATTTTGTAAAAATGAAAACCATGACGGAGCTGGGTTAACCTTTTCGAGGGCAAACGGCGTTTTTCATTTTAGCACAAACGGCAGCGTTTTTCATTTTAGCACAGACGTACAGTATTTCCGAGGTGGCAGTCTCAATCACTCGCAAGTCGCGTTGTTGGAGGGCCCGCTCTGTCAATGGGGCCCCCATCCTACGGGCCCCAGTGCATGCAGTGTTTATATATTTACGCACCTGCAGAGAGGGAAGATATGGAGACAGTTATAAACTGGCAGTGAGTGTTAATGAGGTATATTTTAATCCACATGTTCAGAAATAAATGGGAGGTTGAGGCAAAAACGCCCTTTCCCCATCAGCAATAAACGCGTTAATGCTTACATGCGCCTAGAAATGCATAAAACCATAAATAACACAAAGAAGAATATATAGAACAAATAAAGCACAAAAGGTCAAGTCCTCATTTCCCTCTTTCCTCAGTTTTTTTTTGTTCTGACGTACGCTGCAAGGGGATTTGTGCTTATATATATATATACACAGACATTTTTTTTTTTTTGTGTATATATGTATGGGGAAATCTCTGCCACTGCTTAATGTGAGGTGAAGCTATAGTATGCATGACTGACATCTCTGTGTTGTAATGTTTTTTTGTTCTGTTTTGTTTTGGCTGCCAAAGTCATTATGCTGACTCTTTCCCCAACTTTTTCTAGAGACATGGAAGCCTTTTTGCGTTTGTTCCTGCCCAACTCCGCGTGTTGGATATGTTTTGCCGTTTTCTTGTGTGTTCTATTCTACCTGCTGTTTAATTTTAACGCTTTTTCAGTGTGAAATGAATACATGAAATATGAAATAAAAAATGTTATCTAAAATAAGAATTGTCTGTTTACGCTTATAATTTTGATAGAATCATTTATATTTGTATATAATAAGTATTGTTATGCTTAAGGTAAATAGATCCATCTGCATTTATAAAGCGCTTTTCTAGTCTTAATGACCACTCCAGTACTTTGGCTAAAATATGGTATGTCAACTGATGCCAAGGTGTACCAGTGAAAACGGATATAAATATCTATGTGAGGGCGTAGGTTTGGTTTCAACATTGGGAGGGTGGGGGGGACCCAAGTAGACAGTTCTTATTTTCCGTACATGTTTTGAGTCTCCTAAACGGCTATTTTTACGTCTTTTGGGGAGTGGGTTGTCTTTCATGTTTTTGAGGGGGACAAATCTACCTGTTCTAAATATTGGGGGGGGGACATATGCCCTGCATCCCTCCTGAAATCTACGCCTATGCATGCGGATAATACATTTCATCAAGCAGTAACATTTCAGTTCAACATTTAGAATTTCAAATTAGAATAATTTGGCAAACAGTAATGATGATATAAATCACAGTTTGCCTAGAGGCGACACCATTTCCTGTATTCTAGACCACCATGAACAAGCTGCTCATTAACATTCACCTGTTATTGATCAGACATGAGAGGAATATATATATATATATATATATATATATATATATATATATATATATATATATATATATATATATATATACACACACACTCTCTCTCTCTCTCTACTGGTCAAAAGTTTGGGGTCACTTCCATTCCACTCCATTATAGACAGAATACCAGCTGATCTGAGTGGGTGGCTGATCTTTAATGCAATATCTACATTGGCCATTATCAGCAACCATTCATCCAATGTTCCAAAGGCACATTCTGTTTACTAATCTGATATTATTTTAAAAGGCTAACTGAGAAAACATTGGAGAACCCTTTTTCAATTATGTAAGCACATAATGTAATCTGAAAACTGCTGCCCTGATTAAAAAAGACAATGCAAATGATCTCAGCTGGTATTCTGTCTATAATGGAGTGAAATGGAAATGTCTAAGTGACCCCAAACTTTTGACTGGTAGTATATATATATATATATATATATATATATATATATATATATATATATAATGTGTGTGTTTATGTATGTATGTGTGTGTGTCTATGTATATATATGTGTATATATATATATATGGGTGGCAGTAGCTCAGTCCGCAGGGAGTTGGGTTGGTACAAGTCCCTGTACGGAGTGTGGACTGGTAGCTGGAGAGGTGCCAGTACACCTCTACTGCCAAGGTGCACTTGAGCAAGGCACCGAACCCACAACTGCTCGGAGCATTTGTGCATGTATAGGTCCTGAGCATGTGTGTATTCCAGGCCTGTGTGTAACGTGTTACTAACAGAATGTAAAATTGTAATTTCCCTTGCGGTATCCATAAAATCTAAATTATTATTATATAGCTCAGTATATGTTATCATAAACTGGTTTTGATTAAATCATACCAACTTAAAAGATTCCATGTATGTCACGGCCTTAAACAGACTACAGAGCCCGCAAGCACTCCTGAATGAAATACGTACTGACACGAAGCCAATCTAAAGGCGTGTTAAGACCACGGGAGTCAAATAGTCATACGGTCAAACCAGGGGAGAAAAGCCTGCCTACATTTGGTTTACATTTGACTTGACAAATGGCAAATGTGCTTTACTTTTTTAAAAGATTTTTTTGGGGCATTTTTAGGCCTTTATTGAAAGGACAGCTTAAGAAATGAAAGGGGACAATGATGTAGAACATCACGTGTCCAAATAAAAAAATAAATAAAAAAGAAACAAAAAATGCTCTAAAAAATGAACTCAAAACTAATACTAAATACTCATTAACCTCATTATGAAAAAAAAATATTTTCATAATGAGGTTAATGAGTATTATACTTTTTTTTTTTTACAGGATTTGTACTACTTTTAACTCAAATATACCATCACTTTTGTGAACTAATTCCTGCTGAAATATCTCACTGAGGAAAGGCAACCAGGCTGTGGATTTGAGTCAGTCTACCGCCGCCTGCAGGAGACAGATGTGTCGTACAGGATGTAGCATTAACTGACTGGGATATCTAACTAGGAACTCACTGGTCCCCGTGGATTACTAATGCAGGATTTCCCCCAGAAAAGTTGTTTGGCCCAGTGGCACGTGTCATTTTTTTGATGAGGGCCCGCCTGGGGGCCAGTCGCAGACTGATGGCAGCATGAATGTAGAGCCACATCGTTTCTGTAATAACAGAATCATGGACGGAATTGCAAAATTGAGAATTTAAAAAAAAGCTATAAGACAGCTTTCACAGAGCCCTACATTAAGTCAGAGCTAAAAGCTAACTGGAGATTTGAAAATATGACCAACCGAGCCTCCCCGCTGTAACCAGTTTAAAAAAAACTAAAGTCTTAAAAAAACATTAAAAGAATGTTCCCCAGTGGCAATCATAAGTGATCATAACCATTCTGAGATCGTTTTTGTCATGCAGATACTCGATACGTCTTGACGATTACAGAAGAGGATATTTTGGACCTTTTTTTAATGACAGGGAAAATGTGTTTTTGGGGTGCCCTGGTAGCTCACCTGGTTGAGTGTGCGCCCGACGTACCCAAGGCTCAGTCCTTACTGCAGCAGCTCGGGTTCGAGTCTGACCTGCGGCCCTTTGCTGGACGCCATTCCCCTCCCTCTCTCTACCCCCTTTCACATCTTCATCTGCTCTATTAAACAAAGCCTAAACAATAATCTACAAAAAGAAATGTTTTCATCAAGACAGTCCATTCAGTTTTGGGAAAAAAAGTATTTGAATTTGTGTTTTTTATTTTTTATATCCCTCTGGCTAAAGAATCAGAGTCAAAATGCTCATAGCGTTCGCTGACATTTAAGTCATGTGAGAACAAACAGACCATGGTAAGTATTCAATACATGTCATTAATTACACGATTTCAGGTCCCTCTGATGATGTTATGAGTTTATACACAAGGATTTTAAAAGAGAAGGGGAATGGAGAAGAATGAAGAGGTTCTTACGCCATTAAACCAAAGCGCTGTGCGTTTGTGTGTGGGCGGGTGGGTGAGTGTGTGTGGGTGGTTGGATTTGTGTGTCAAAAATGTGAAAGCTATATGTGGATGAGTGGGAATGAATGGTATATGTGGAGGAGTGGACTGTGGATACATGGTATGTGTGGATTGAGTGGAAGCATGGAGAGAGAGTATGGTTGGGGAGGTGTGTATGAGCATGCATGAGTGTGCTTTAAGATCCTGTGGAGTAGAGGAATACCCTTACTAGTAGGAGTTGTACTCTGATTGGAGTATGACATTACACAGTATGCTGGTATGTGTATTACTTCTTGATGGAAAAAATAAAAAAAATAATGCGGTACTATCACGTATTTAACTTATCCGTTTAATCACTTGTTTTATTTACAAGAAAACTCCACAGGGCACCTTCACCGGCTGCTGCTGCTGGGTCAAATTGAATTAGAATTAATTAGGTCAAGGGTTTTGTGAAATCATACAGTAAATACAAAAAATGTGTCCATGAGTCAAACTTACAGTGTGTGGAATTTAAAACAAATTGAAAAGAAGTTGAATCAGACTTTGGGAACAGTTGGTGGGTTGTTTTCAGTTATCGTCATTTTAAATGATCGGATTAAAGAGTCAGCTGCCGTCCTGATGAGGCAGATTTTCTGTGTAAGTGTATAGAACTTTTATGGTTGCTTATTTAGTCAGGTATATTCAATGTTACAGACACGAGATTTGGAGTCACACTTTCAGGGGTTTTAATGAAAAGATGGTACTGGTTGCATTATGGGAGTTGTAGGATCTTGACCCACGCGGACTCAAAGTCAGGATATCTCAGCCGCTGATGCTTCCGTTTCAACCAACCTTGGTGGTTGGAACTTTAACTGAAAACTTCATACCACTTGTAAATCCTCCTACTCCTCTCCATTTTCTCTAACTGCGCCCTCCCAGCAGATGTAAGACCAACTCCTCGTCTTCGGCCAGGGAGAGACCAGTGTCCAGGGCTGTGGGCTCGTCGTTCGGTCGCCCCGCTTTCTTCCTCTTCCCCACTGGGAGCTGCAGCTCTTCCTCGTCGCTGCTGTCACTGCTGTGCTGCCGTTTGGCTGCCGCTATCCCCGCCTCATCCTCCTCTTCCTCGGAGTGCAGTTTGTCAGGGTCCGGCAGGGTGCTGGGGTCAAACTCGTCGTCGCTGCGATTGGCCAGGTACGCCACCACCTCGTCCTCCTCGTCCTCGTCCTCAGACTTGCGGCCGTGTTGCTTGCTGGCCTCCCTCCTGGCCGCCTTCGCCTTCAGCCTCTTCTCCCTGTGCTTGGCTTTCACTTTGCGGCTGTACTCGTGCTTGTCAAACTCCTGGTCCTCGCGCTGCAGCCTCTCCCGGGCCTTCTCCATGTTGATACCCGAAACCCCCTCCTGGTCTTCCTCCTCGTTGTCGTCCGCCGCCGCCGCCCGCTGGACCGGAGGCCACAGCTGCACGGCCTCGCCTTCTTCGCTGAAAGCCACTTTGGTGTTGACTTGGAAGTTCCTCTTGAGGGCCTTTTTGGCTTCTGTGAACTTTGTCTCCTTTTCCGATTTCTTTCTGGAGTCCTCGGCGGGTTCTTCGGGACTCTCCTCGCCCGCGGTCAGACTGAAGACGTCCTTTCTTTTGACTGTCAGCAGGTCCAAGTCTCTCAGGTCGTCCTCATCCTCGTTGTCATCTGCACCCAGGAGACGGATCCGGGCCTGATCCACCTCTGCTTCATCACCACTTTCCTCATCGCCGCCCAAATCTTCCGACTCGGAGCTTGGACTTTCCTCAGGAGGAACGTTTCCTTTCAGCCGGGCCTTGAAGCTCCTCAGCTCCTCCTCTTCTTCAGACTGCTCCTCCTCCTCTCTTTGGCCGTCTTTCTCAGCCCTCTGTGCCTGGGCTTTACTGAGGAAGCGCACCCTCGGAGCCACGGCAAGGCCCAGAGAGGCCGCGTACTCCTGAATCTGGAGTTTGAAGACGTCAAACACCTCTTTGTTCTTCATCAGGTAGACGGAGCGCAGGTAGGAGACAAAACACCGCTGCGCTCTCTCCTTCTGCTCCTTCTCCTGGGCCAGGAAGGCCTGCAGCTTCTGCTGAACACTCTGCAGCTTGTCTGGGTTCACCTGGAATACGTCACAAAACAAAAATAATGAATACAGATGTTTACT
The DNA here is from genome assembly GCA_023566125.1 of Zingel zingel. Taxonomy (NCBI): domain Eukaryota; kingdom Metazoa; phylum Chordata; class Actinopteri; order Perciformes; family Percidae; genus Zingel; species Zingel zingel. The sequence continues at coordinate 5,813,384 of CM042322.1, forward strand.
GTCTGGCTAGTGTAAGTAACACTCAAATATACAGTTTGTGATGCAATGAAGGACAGCTAGGTGAGAAAGGGGAGAGAGAGGGGGGAAGACATGCAGGAAATCGTCAAAGGTCGGATTCGAACCCTGGACCTCTGCGTCGAGGCATAAACCTCCCAGTATACGTGCGCCTGCCCTACCCACTGCTGCACCCCACATCCCTGTATGCTCAACAACTACAGCAGATAGCTATGGCCATCTTAGAAGATAGCCTACATCCTTTGAATAGGGAATTCCAGTAGGGCTGGGGCGATATGGAGAAAATCAAATATCACGATATTTTTGACCAAATACCTCGATATCGATACCGCGACGATATTGTAGTGTTGACTATTGGTGCTTTCACAAAATATTTACACAATGAGATTTTTGATAAATAATCATCAGTAATGTGGATATAATGACTAAGTGGGTAAAGGCAAATAATAGAACAGTTACAACAGTCTGGTAAGTTCAGAAAATGACATCACTTTACTGTAATGCAGCCTTTAAAACCAGGAAAAGACACCACTTATGCCATATTACGATATCCAAAATCTAAGGCGATACTCATATCACGATATCGATATAATATTGATATATTGCCCAGCTCTAAATTCCAGTATCTCCCTCCTGGACCGAGTCCCTGGTTGCAGAACTACAAGATTTAAAACCAGTTGTTTTTTTTCCCAGCGGCAATCCCTCCGTTAAACAAACTGTAGAATGACTCGCACTGTACTGTTTTCTATTCTCTTTATCCAGGTTTTACTGTCTGTTTGATATGTTGTATGTTATGTGGTGGTCTACAAAGTGTTAAGGATGTCCTGCCTCTTAGACTGTAAACCTAGTTTACCTACGGGTACCAATAAAGTAACCTGACCTGACCACTGAGCCAACCCGGCCACATTTGTTTCCCACTTTGCCTGCAAAAAACACGCTTAACTTTTGTGTTGTCTTCCCTTCAACCTTTTTCGACGCCTTTTTTTTCCACAGTTTGTTTTTGCTTAATCCAACGTTTTAAATTGTTAAATTGTTCTTCTACACATTTTCAGCGCTTATTTCTACGTCCCATATTTTCTGATATAAAATAAAAATTGAAAACGGGTCAATGTGACCCGAAGTCAACACAAGCCGACTTATCGATTATCAAAATAGTTGGCGATTAATTTAAAAGTTGACAACTAAATCGATTAATCTTTGCAACTCTGCAATGCAATCCAACACAACATCAGCGTATACTGTAAATGACCACATAAGTAAATGACTTATACTGTACTGGATCGCATTACATTGTACACTTGTGTGTATTCTTCTGCTCGCTGTGTGTGTGTGTGTGTGTGTGTGTGTGTGTGTGTGTGTGTGTGTGTGTGTGTGTGTGTGTATGTATTGTGAGGCTGTGGATGGATGAGGTCTCTCACCTGGATCTTAGTGATTGGAACTTTCTTCTCTTGCAGCTGGCCGACCATGCCCTTCTCCTCTGAGGGAAGCAGCAGCAGTAAGGCCTCCCCCCCCTCCTTGTACCGGGCCGTCCGGCCCACCCTGTGGATGTAGGTGTCTGCGTCCTCCGGACAGTCAAACTGCAGCACCCAGTTGACGGCGGGGAAGTCCAGGCCTCTGGCGGCTATGTCAGTGGCAAAGAGCACAGCGTTCTGCTTCCTGAGGAAGTCATTGTAGACCTCCACTCTCTTCATCTGCTGCTGCTTGCCATGCAGAGCCAGGATGGGCATGCCCGGTCTGAGGCGGCACATGACCCGGAACAGGTACTGCACCTCCTTGCAGCAAGCGAAGAAGACGATGATCTTCTTTTTCAGGTGGCTCCTGATGAACGAGTACAGCATGTTGACCTTCTGGTGGAGCTCACACACCACGTAGCTCTGCTCCAGGGTGGCCGGCGTGCTGAACTTAGCCTTCTCGTGAACCCACACGTACTCGGGGTCTTTGAGGCTGAGCCGGGCCAGGTCTTTGACCGACTTGGTCTGCGTGGCGGAGAACAGCAGCGTCTGCCGGGACTTGGGCAGGTTCTCCACAATGGCGTTGAGCGTGTCGGCGAACCCCATGTCCAGGATGCGGTCCGCCTCGTCCAGGACCAGCATGTGGAGGTCGGAGGCGTGGAAGGCGGCCGTTTCGTCCATGTGCTGGAGCAGCCGGCCCGGCGTGCAGATGACTATGTTGGTGCGGTGGATCTTCTCCGACTCGCTCTTGAGGTCCTTCCCGCCGATGATGAGCCCCGCGGAGAACTCGTGGTTCTTGCCCACCTTGCGGAGGACTTCGAAGGTCTGGTAGGCGAGCTCTCTGGTGGGGGATATGATGAGAGCGCCGAGGCCGTCCATGGAGCTCCACTGCTGGCGATACAGACACTCCAGCACCGGGATGAGAAAGGCTAACGTCTTCCCGGAGCCGGTCTTCGCCGCGCCGAGGACATCTTTGCCGAGCAAAGCGAAGGCGATAGTCTGTCTCTGGATCTCCGTGGGTTGTCTGTACTGAGCCCCCTGCAAACCTAACAAGGTTTTCTTTGAAATTGGGAAGTCTGAGAACTTAACAGCCTCATTGGAGTTTATGTCACCGTACCTACTAACGAGCCTGTCGATGTACTCCCGTTCGACCTGCCACTCGGGCTTCTTCAGCGGTCGCTCTCTCTTCACTTGTGCTTTCGTCTTGTTGTATTTTTTCTTCCATTTCTCGAAGTTTTTAACGGGGTCGGTGCCGTCTTTCATCTTCACGGGTTTACGTTTCTTCCCGACAGGGGTTGTGCCTTTTTTCTCCATGATTTAAGATAAACAGAGCAGGAAAGGAGTTTAAAAACAACAAACACGCAGGCTACACCTTCTAAAGCGTGGAGAAAAAAAAAGACAGCTCTTCGTCGCATGTAGCACGACGTCATCACCACGCGACCTATGAGAGCCCTTGCCCCCTAATGTTAAAAATGTCAGGCAGCACTTTAATACCCTCCTGAGTCAAAACTACAGCAGCTAAACACTTGGAATATACTCTTTCTCTCTGCTATTATTTTATTTTCTGGCATCATATTTCTTTATTTTGTAACCCTACTCTGCATTCTTCTGGCTTTGTACTTATAACAAATACAAATAATAAATAATACCACTCCCTGAAAAATAAGTAATACAGTTAACAATGTAATACAGGCTATATATTTTCTACTAGAATATATATAGTCATTATGTTTACACATAGTTGATTTTGTTAAGTTATGATTCAAACAAACTCTGGCCTTATAAAATCTAAATGTATTTATTTTATATATATATATATATATATATATATATATATATATATATATATATATATATATATATATATATATATATATATATATATATATATATATATACTGTCTATGTATCCGTCTGTACCTCTGTAGCTGAACCATGAGCATGTGTACAATAAAGAAAGTACGAAAAAAGAAAAAAGAGAAGCGGCGACTCGTCCGGATCACATGCCACTTAAAAACAAGATCCACGGAAGTTAAAGGATTGCCCTTCCAAAACAAAAGCTTCTTGATTGTGTCTAAGCCCCTAAACCCAAACCTGTGGTCTAACTACTATTTAGATCTAAAGGAATATTCAAGACGAAACGTGAAAATAAAAAGAAATAACATGGTTTACCCACTATGATTACAGTGTAAAAAACATGATTTGATGACAGAAATTTAGTTATACAGCTGTAACAAAAACGATACCACTATACCACCAGTGGTGTAGTCTAATGTATTGTAGTGGGTATACTGTACTGTATACTGGCCAGAATCTGCCTTTGGGGGAGAGTGAGGGCATATCATAGAGGGGGGGTCTGGGTGTCCTCCCCCAGGGATGTTTTGAGAAACTACTTAATTTCCTGTATTCGGATACACTTTTATGCACCAATTTACGGGGGAAATACCTTTATTTAGCCTATGCGAATAAGAAAAACACAGATGGCAATTCAAAATATATAAAAAAATATAATGGAAAGTATGTTGTTGCGTGTCTTTGGGCATTTTTAAGTGGGTATATGGACATCCTGGAGCTTTCTTAGTGGGTATACTGCGTATACCTGCGTATCACGTAGACTACACCACTGTATACCACTACTGTGACACCTTTCTTTAAGTAGCTTATTTGTCTACTTTTGGTAGCTAAAAAGAATGTAAATCCATATGAAACAATTCACTGTTTTACATGTATATCTATGATAGCCTTCCCCATGCATTACTATTCCACAGAAAGTCAAGGTTACTCATATTTTATGAATTAAATATTTCATAGCTATAGGCCTTTTCCCCAGCAGATACTTTACTTGTCATAGTCAGAAAAGTACAGGAGTTTTTAATAACATTAACAGTGCTTTTATTAAGCATGCAGTAAGCATGGCAGTGTAGCCAGCATGCATAATACCCTTGACTTGATTTTTTTTTTTACAGGGTGGTAGGGGAAGACTCATGAATATTCATTAGGGAACTCATCCATGATTGGCTCGCCCTGACATTCTTAAGGCACTGACACACTAACCCGATAATCGGCTGTTGGACAGTCTGGCGAGGTCGGTGACTCGAGTCTGTTCGGTGTGTTCCGTGCCGTCGTCCGCCGGAGGGGCTGTTGGCCTTCATTTTGGCTGACCTGACATGCTCGGTCGGAAAGCGGGCACTTCCGGCAGTCGGACTCAAATGACCAATCTGATTGGTAGAGTGCTAACCCGGAAATGACAAGTGGGATTAGCGTGACTAACGCCTCTCAAAATCTGACGAAAATCTTTGAAACTGACCTTTGTTGATCTGAAATGAAGACAGATTCAGCAACTGCACGGCCTATTTCTCGCTTAAAATGTTTTCAGAAACACATTTCGGTAAACTATTTTAGTACAATATGAGATCGTATTCTGAACAAGCCGCCATGATAGTCTGGCTTTGAATTTCCAGAGAAACCAGACCCTGACGCGTTCGTCCAATCAGCTGCTGTCGACAGTTGGCATCGCTTCAGTGTGTTCTGAGGCACTTTTTTTGGCCAACTCTGGGAGGTAGTCAGTCCGACTGCCTTTTCTGCCGAAGGTCGGCCGTCGGGTTAGTGTGTCAAGGCCCTTACCCTAACCAATCCCACTCCTCTTGCCTAAACCTAACCAACCCGGGTTCTTCCCCTACCACCCTGCAAAAGAAAATATCGCACCCTTGGACCCTGAAACTGAAGCAGCTAATCACACACCTAATCTTTTCTATGGCGACATGTCACATACCTGCAGTGAAAAAGGCATATTATCAAACCACTTTAAAAGATATGAGATAAGGTCAAACATATATTTACTTAAAAAATAGCATTTTGGATTATATTTCTGGTTATTTGTAATTAAATGACTGTTGTCATTTCTTACATCTAGGCTTATCACATAGTGCTGTGCTGTATTATTATTATTATTATTATTATTATTATTATTATTATTATTATTATTATTACATTTTGGGGTGCATTACCTTAAGACAATTCTTTGAATTATGCATGTTTCCATCATAGACTGTAAATATGAATAATTCATATACAGTCTATGGTTTCCATGTAGGTCTAACACGTCTTATTTTGAAAGATTTGACCGGAAGATTAATGCGCTGTCACCCTGTACTAGCCGACACTTCTACGAACAACACTTGACAAGACAAATGATAAACAAGTATTGGGACAAATTCTTTTCCCAAACGAAAGTGAATATTGGTCAGCGGAGGCTCGCTAACGTCCCCGCAGTCCCTATGCCATACAAGGCATGGCAGAGAGACAGGACAATGAGGTAACATTACTGCTGTAAGAAGCACAGCACAGGGGTTGCATTTGTTGGGAAAAATAAGCGCACATTTTACATTTGCTTGTTTGTCCGAACAGTTACAACTCGACAAAGTAGCTACTGTTTGAAGTGAAGCATGACTAAGAATAGTCATTAGCCAATACAGCTTTGCTAACATTTCCGGACGAATATAAACTTGTGTTAGCTGTATGTTAGCTCGGCTGCTAGCAATAACAGCCAAGCTGCAAGTTACATGACACGAGCTATTTAAGTTTAGAGATGTTTGTGTTTCTGGGCCGTCAGCACAGTGATTAGCTAGATCAATGCTGATGAAACAGTCAATTGGTTGATGTAGCTAGACCATGCACGCAGTTCCTTAAATGCAGCACCAAAATTAGCTGCTCTGTTCAAAGGTTAACATGCATTTTTATTATTACATTATATTTAAGGTTTTGCAAATTAGTTAGACCTTTTGTTCAACTCGGCGTACAAGTAACCCTTTAAAATGCATCGCATTTAGGTAAAATCTTAACTTTAAATGGTAACTTTACATACGTCATGCCAGCGTACACATGGGACCTTGCGGGGTTAAAGTTAGATAACAATAGGACGATTAATAAAAGTAGAAATTTGAGTGAAGAAGATGCTAGTTGGTGGATTGGCGTAGCTATATTGTGAACTCCAATTTTCATTAAAGGTCTTAAAATAATAATGTTGCCGCTGATTAACTTCGCAAGCAAGGGAACGTGATGGACATTAAATTGCCAGATTTTTAAAATTGAATTTGGGGTTAAAAATAAGTGGCTAAATCAAGTGCCTGCCAATTCAGATTAGTGAGGAAAGAATACTGCACTGCAGAGAACTGTGAACATGCCCTAGGGCTGAAGGATTTGGGCAAAACAATCTAATGCGATTACGATTCGATTTGCTATTTAAAAAAAAAAAAAAAAAAAAAAAGTTTAGCTTCTTTTACCAATATTCACTGTGTAACAGATACATGTCATGGAGCATTATAATAGGAGACACCATCAAAACTGCTCTATATTCTTACGCAAGGATGAGAACATAGATATAAAATGAAGTGTTTTTCTTTTATTGAACTGTCAAACACAGAACATTTACCCCAAAAGCTATAGTCATAATAATAATAATAATAAACAATTCTAATAAAAAATATCAGTACTTTCCTGTAAACTGGAAATTTCTGATACGCCACCGTTCAACAGCAGCATCTACATATTGCACCTTCTACCATCAAGTTAAATAAAGTTATAAAAAAAAATCCACAGAAAATAGGACATTTCTGTAAACAATCTGTGGTATGTAACATTACAGCATTTAACTTATGATTTTTTTTTAAATAAAATATATCTATATTAAAAAGAGGAATAACAAATGTTAAATCAAATGTTACACCAAACATTCAATTAAAAATTGCACATTCCATGAATCGCGGTCTTCGCGATTAGCTAATCGCATTCTTTCAAATCTCGATTTGGATTTGAAAACGATGAATGGTTCAGCCCTAAACATGTGTCTGTCATCTGAAGGTGGAGGAGGCTGACCAGATCTACCTGCTGATGAAGGAGGAGTATCGGATCTCTAGGAATGTGCGTCTGGCGTGGTTCCTTGGTAAACTTAACCAAGTCATCTGGCCAGCTTCAAAGCCTGAACTGGTGAGTTAATCCCGCAGCGTCTCACTTCCTTTTCCTGTCCCGGAAGCCAAACCAAGGGGGTAAGCCTCTCCCCAGAACGCGTAGCTCCTATGGCGCTATTTTGATGCTACCAAGCCATCACCTCCCGTTAGCATTCCATTGACTGCCATTCATTTTGGCGCCACTTTGACAGCGAATAACTTTACATCTGAAGCGTGTATAGACTTTATTTGTCCATTGTTTATTTCTAAAGAAACACGACAATGTGTAAAAGGCTCCATTACCTTGTACCTCACGTTATGGCTCCGTAGCAGACGTTTTTGTAAAAATAGGCTAACGATTGTGTCATAACCACGTGACTTACTGTCGCATGGTAGAGGAATTACCATATAGTACAGGAGAAGCTTGCAGGCAGTTTCGACTTACATTAGCTTTATTAGCAATAATTAGCCTGTGCCTATGTTATCTCCTTACATATACCTACGCTCTCTGTCTCTGCAATATTGGGAATGATTGAGATTTCTCTTGGCACAGCTACCAGAAGACTTCCAACTTTCAGACAGGTTGCTCACCTCACATTTACATTGTCTCTCTCAGTTGGAGGCTGTGCAGTAACGCTCACCGGAAAAGTGCTTCTAATACCCTTCACTGGTCTCTGTCTAGAGCAACGGGATCTGTTGGTCCAGTTGATATACTGTCTATGGGCCAAACAGCACCAAGATTGAAAATAAGTGGCTTATGGTGTACCACTCTGGTTGGAAGTGGTATTATGCAAATTCTAAATGGTTTGCCACTGTATAATACTTATAATACTTACTTAATACATAATAATAATCAGAGAGCCAAGATTCAAGATTAACTTTATTGTCCCACATCGTGGGAAATTTGTCCTGGTCACTTAACCCTTACTGCAGCCATAGGAAAAACAAATAAACACAGACAACATGTACAAACAACAGATACTGTACAATACCATACAACAGACCGTACTATGTTCCTGATGGTGTATAAAAAAAAACAACATGGTGTCATGCAATGCATTAGTACCATGCTAGAACCATGCTGTTGTGTTTATTTTTGAAGTAGATCTATGTCTTTAGGTGGGGTGGGCGTCCCATATGGGTCAACTTTGAGGGCCCCTGTCTTCTGAATGGTTGCTCCTTCTGGTATATCAAACCATGTTCTTATACTCTCCCAACAGGGGTCCACAGAGTTACAGCAGGGGGGCCACCAAATTATTGTTAATTTTTTAAAGTTACATTTTTTTTTTTTAAATGTCTTAACATGAATCCAACATGGCCTATAGGTAAGCTCGTCACTAAGGATTCACTGTGCTACATGTATGTTTATCATTAAATAATAATTTATAAAATCATGCCGATAATTATTATTTTAATAGCTTAGTATTCTGTGACATAAAAAGGTGTGTATAAAGGCTTTAGGCTACCCTACACGTTATTGTAGGCCCAGTTTAATATGCAACTTCAATTTATACAATATATGTAGTAGGGGGTCCCTGCTCTGTCTCTCTTTCAGTTAAGGGGTCCTTGGCTTAAAAACGTGACATCCCCTGACATAAAGTACCAATTTTACACAGTAAATGAACTGTCAATGAAAAACGTTGTCCTTCAGTGGTGCATGATGTCATATGCCACTGGCACATACCTTTACAGGAGGGACGTGCACATTTTGTGCGCAATGCTAGTAAAACACTAATAGCAAATGGTAGGGCTGCACAATACAGTGAGGAAAATAAGTATTTGAACACCCTGCTATTTTGCAAGTTCTCCCACTTGGAAATCATGGAGGGGTCTGAAATTGTCATCGTAGGTGCATGTCCACTGAGAGAGACATAATCTAAAAACAAAAATCCAGAAATCACAATGTATGATTTTTTTTAACTATTTATTTGTATGATACAGCTGCAAATAAGTATTTGAACACCTGTCTATCAGCTAGAATTCTGACCCTCAAAGACCTGTTAGTCTGCCTTTAAAATGTCCACCTCCACTCCATTTATTATCCTAAATTAGATGCACTTGTTTGAGGTCGTTAGCTGCATAAAGACACCTGTCCACCCCATACAATCAGTAAGAATCCAACTACTAACATGGCCAAGACCAAAGAGCTGTCCAAAGACACTAGAGTCAAAATTGTACACCTCCACAAGGCTGGAAAGGGCTACGGGGAAATTGCCAAGCAGCTTGGTGAAAAAAGGTCCACTGTTGGAGCAATCATTAGAAAATGGAAGAAGCTAAACATGACTGTCAATCTCCCTCGGACTGGGGCTCCATGCAAGATCTCACCTCGTGGGGTCTCAATGATCCTAAGAAAGGTGAGAAATCAGCCCAGGACTACACGGGAGGAGCTGGTCATTGACCTGAAAAGAGCTGGGACCACCGTTTCCAAGGTTACTGTTGGTAATACACTAAGACGTCATGGTTTGAAATCATGCATGGCACGGAAGGTTCCCCTGCTTAAACCAGCACATGTCAAGGCCTGTCTTAAGTTTGCCAATGACCATTTGGATGATCCAGAGGAGTCATGGGAGAAAGTCATGTGGTCAGATGAGACCAAAATAGAACTTTTTGGTCATAATTCCACTAACCGTGTTTGGAGGAAGAAGAATGATGAGTACCATCCCAAGAACACCATCCCTACTGTGAAGCATGGGGGTGGTAGCATCATGCTTTGGGGGTGTTTTTCTGCACATGGGACAGGGCGACTGCACTGTATTAAGGAGAGGATGACCGGGGCCATGTATTGCGAGATTTTGGGGAACAACCTCCTTCCCTCAGTTAGAGCATTGAAGACGGGTCGAGGCTGGGTCTTCCAACATGACAATGACCCGAAGCACACAGCCAGGATAACCAAGGAGTGGCTCTGTAAGAAGCATATCAAGGTTCTGGCGTGGCCTAGCCAGTCTCCAGACCTAAACCCAATAGAGAATCTTTGGAGGGAGCTCAAACTCCGTGTTTCTCAGCGACAGCCCAGAAACCTGACTGATCTAGAGAAGATCTGTGTGGAGGAGTGGGCCAAACTCCCTCCTGCAGTGTGTGCAAACCTGGTGAAGAACTACAGGAAACGTTTGACCTCTGTAATTGCAAACAAAGGCTACTGTACCAAATATTAACATTGATTTTCTCAGGTGTTCAAATACTTATTTGCAGCTGTATCATACAAAAAAAATAGTTAAAAAATCATACATTGTGATTTCTGGATTTTTGTTTTTAGATTATGTCTCTCACAGTGGACATGCACCTACGATGACAATTTCAGACCCCTCCATGATTTCCAAGTGGGAGAACCTGCAAAATAGCAGGGTGTTCAAATACTTATTTTCCTCACTGTATATCGTTTTTAAAAAAAAATTTTTATCGTCATTGCGATATCAACCTGCGCAATAAACGCATCGCAAAAGGCTGCGACATATCGCGAAAGACACTCAGAGATTCTTTTTTAGCTGAAAGAAAATATCAGCAGAATACTCCACTTTTAAATGTGACCGTCATTCTTTTCCTTTTTATGTTCAATTCAATGTTCAATTGGTTCACTAAAATAATGTTGGAAATGATTTCCTTTCATATGTTTTTAAATTCAACAAGCTATTTGTTGTGTTTTAGCAGAATACTGAAATCAGCCGAACTGAGAACACTTTAATATCTGTTTATTTATCGCAAGTAATATCATTATCGCAATATTAAACAACGTTATCAGGGGTTGCATTTTCCTGATTTTCCTCATATTTTCTCATACAGCCCTAGTTAATAGCACACAAAGTGGCATACCACTAAGAACTGGCATATGACACTTTGACAAAAGTGGCATACGTCAGTTCATGCAGGGGAAGAGTGGTATCTGAACATGAGAGACATGACAAAAGTCAACACTGATATTAGCCGCTAGCCACTTTTCCATCTCTGTGTTGCTCTGGTGGCATCTGGTCTCCACATTCATTTTAACGATTTAAGAATGCTGTTACAAAGTTCTCTCTACAGGCGCTCCAAATGTGGAATACTCCAATCCAATATAGTTTCTTTTAGGGCTGGGCAATATATCAATATTATATTGATATTGTGATATGAGACTAGATATCGTCTTAGATTTTGGATATCGTAATATCGTAAATGGCTTAAATGTTGTCTTTTCCTAGTTTTTAAAGGCTGAATTACAGTAAAGTGATGTTATTTGCCAGACTGTTCTAGCTCTTCTATTATTTTTATCTTTACCCGCTTAGTCATTATATCTACAGTACTGAAGATTATTTATCTAAAATCTCATTGTGAAGATATTTTGTTAAAGCAGCAATTGTCAACCCTATAATATCGCCACAATATTGACATCGAGGTATTAGGACAAGAATCTCGTGATATCTGATTTTATCCATATCGCTCAGCCCTAGTTTCTTTAATATTTTTTTCTGAGACACGGATAAAGAGATTACATTAAGGTTAACAAAAAAAGTTCCGAAATGTGGCCGAGTTAGCTCAGTTGGTAGAGCAGGCGCACATATATAGAGGTGTATGCATCGACGCAGAAGGTCCAGAGTTTGAGTCCGACCTGGACGATTTTCCTGCATGTCTACCCCCTCTCTCTCCCCTTTCATATCTGGCTGTCCTTTCTATTAAAGGCTGAAATACCCAACAAAAATCTTTAAAAAATGCTCCGAAATGCAGTCACACAAAGTAAAAGAAAAAAAAAGAAAAGATGACCTGTTTAATAGTTTGAGAAATTCCTGAACCACATACATGTTGTGAATGATTAGTAACTGATGTCATGTTTGACCGTCACTTCATTTACAGCTGAACTCCGAGAATGAATTGGACTTGCTGAGTATCTTACCTAAAGGATGGCAGACAGACTTCTCCCCCACCATGTACCCCTACATGTTGGTGCCGTCCACTCGAGCCACCTTCCTGGCCCGGAGGTACCGCTTCATCATTGAGCTGGACCTCAGCCCCTCCACAGGGATCGTGGTAAGACTCAAACACAGTTTAATGGTTGGTCACTTGTTTCCTGAATGAATGCCATTGACACAGATAAGTAGGGTTGGGCATCGTTTGGATTTGAACAATTCTGATTCCAATTGCGATTCTTCCTTTCGATTCCGGTTCTTATCGATTCTCAATTCTGATTCTTTGAGGGGTGGAGTTGAAACAGGTCACATGCCTATTTTCACAAATAAGAGGAGAGTTTTATTTTGATTCAATGGTGGTTTGCAGTTTTACAAGGCTTTTTTCAATGTAAACTAAAGCCACACTAGAGCGCTGCTTACTGTGCTCCAAGGCTGCAACACAAGTGCCTGGCCGCTTCGGAAACCAAAACTTGCGCATATTAAATTGGGAAGTGATGAACGGATTTGAAACCAAATACTTTAAACAGTGTTTCCTCTATGTTGATTTGACCACGGCGGCCCCCCACGGCAATATTTCTGCAGAAATAGGGCTGCATTGTTAGTGTGTGTCGGAGAATAGCGCGGACACACGAGGATAACTAGCCAGTTGAGATTGTGTGTGTGTGTACGTCCATGAGAAATGTAAGTCGTATAACTCATGTTGTCACTTCATTTAAGCCTGGTCTTGCAAATTTAAATTATGTTAACTGGTGATTTTCGTTGTTTGCACCTGCGATCTAAATTGCACGTGGCTGTTGATTCGATAGCGATTGCTGAATGTTTGTATTTTAGGTGCATTATTTACATGCTGAAGTAGTTACACTGCATTAAGATAATGTAATTAATAGTGGGCTTATTGTTATTTGCTACAGAATGCTTAGCCTATATGTCAAGATCAAAGTTGGCCTATATAGTAACTCAAAAAATACAGTTCAATCACAACAGAAAATATGCCTCATTGTGTGTGTGAATAGAGGTGAATAAATATATTAGTTTGTGTTGCAGCGAAGTGTCAGTTCTGTTTCATGGGCGGGGGGGTGCGGACCTGCCCCTGCCCCGACTGCTAAAAAAAAATCCTAAAGGAAACACTGCTTTAAACGATTCCAAACTATTCCAATAATGGAATCATCATTTTTTTAAACGATTCCAAGTAGGAATCGGTTCTCGATGCCCAATCTTAGAGATGAGATGGAAAAGTGGCTGGAGTCTTTTTCTCCCAGGAACAACTAATATCTTGATCAATTTATTTTTTATTTTTATTTGTTCTGTAAACACAATGGTGGAACAATGTATATGTATATTTTTTTGTATCTATAATATCTACAGAACATCCACCATAAAAGCTTAGTTACATCTACAGCTCGGGTACAGCTACATCTATCTTTATTGTGCTGGTAGGGCTCGGTACCGAATTCAATACTTTATAGGCAGTGACCAAATTGCCTCTAAAGTATAGAAAAATGCCTCATCATTCAATACCCAATTTCAATCCCTAAGGAGTAAATCTCATCAGCGTCAGTGAGCCAACGAGCACGCAGCATGCTTCTACCAAGATGTAATAATGTTTGTGATTGGCTGGCTTACGTTACACGCTGCAGAGACACGCAGGAACACCTCTACGTTACACAGAGAAGGCTCACGTAGTAGGAGCGATACCCTGCCCTATGTGCAGCTTACCAATGTAACCAAGCGGCAACCTCCGGTACTGCAAAATGAAGCCAATGCGGAAGTTCCAAAAAACTGCTGTTCATCAAGTGGCCACTTCAGGCTGGCTCCAAAAGGGAGTCAATCCCCCTGCCCAACTTTTCAGCAGAATAAAACATGTTTATAGCCTGGTTAAAAAAATATAGCTAAGTTCACCCTTCATGACATGGGTTGAACTAATATATTTAAAAATGGAGGTGAAAGGCTTAAGGATCTGCATTAAAGTGCTCATATTATGCTTTTTGGCTTTTTCCCTTTATTGTGTTATATATCTTTTTTGTGCACGTTATAGGTTTACAAAGTGAAAAAACCCAAAGTCCACCCCAAAGGGACTTACCATCTCCAGCAGAAAATACTGTTCACAAACTGCTCCAAACAGCTCTATTGTAGTCCAGCCTTTACTTCCGTGACGAACGTGCGTCACTTTGTAACACACGTTATAATGCTCGCCTAGCTGCTAGCGTAGCACGCCCTCATACTCTGCTTCTGACTGGCTAGTAGTCCTTACCTAGGTACTGTCAGGGCACGCCCTCATACTCTGCTTCTGACTGGCTAGTAGTCCTTACCTAGGTACTGTCAGGGCACGCCCTCATACTCTGCTTCTGACTGGCTAGTAGTCCTTACCTAGGTACTGTCAGGGCACGCCCTCATACTCTGCTTCTGACTGGCTAGTAGTCCTTACCTAGCTACTGTGCATGTGCGACTCCCAACAAAGATGGAACAGAAGTGACATGCCTCACTCTGTATCTAAAACAGAGAGCTCAACACACAGGGTGAAAAGAGGAGCTGCAACAATGTGCAGTGCAACATAAATATGGTGTTTTTTGAAAATTAAACCATGTAAACCTATTTTGATATAACTTAAATACAATTATGAACCTGAAAATTAGCATAATTTGATCACTTTAAGGGCTTTCCGCTTTGAGTGACATGTGGCTGCTGTCACAGAAGGCGAGTATAGACTGTAGGATTCACTCAGCCCACCTCAGCTCCTTCCATGCTCTCTTTTGCCCATTTTTGGAATCAGGCCAAGTTCCAAGAGAGCAACGGCCTTAGCCACCGCTAGCCGCCCACTTTGAGCTTCATTTTCAATCAATCTATCAACATTTATATATATAGTGCTTTACATCAAGCACAAGAATAAAACGACATGTGACCGGGATAGCTCAGTTGGTAGAGCAGGCGCACATGCATAGAGATTTATTGCTCAACTCCGACCTGCGGCCCTTTGCTGCATGTCATTCCCCCCTCTCTCTCCCCTTTCATGTCTTCAACTGTCCTGTGGAAATAAAGGCCTAAAAATGCCCCCACAAAAAATAACATTCAGTAGGCTACAATAAAAAGAATAAAAATTAATTTGAGTTTGGATCTAAAAAGCTACCTGTAATAGTGCGAATGTGAGGGGGTAACCTGTTCCAAAGTCTCGGTGCAGCAACTTGCAAAAGGGCGATCACCCCACAGTTTGCACCTAGACCTTGGGACCTCTAAATGACCGCAATGACCTGTTGTGCTCGCGAAAGGCTAAAATCTTGGACAAATACTCTATACTAAACTGTAAAGCCATTTAGGGCTTTTTGGCTCTTCAGAAACCTATGGGTGAAATCATGGAGACTATGTCCATAATTTACACAGTTTATGCTTTCAGCGTGTAGATTAGACACAAAATGGGCACAAAACAATACTCCATCTTAGTACTTGTTAGGGCGGTCCTCGACTAAAGAAATTCTTCGTCGACTAACCCTCATATGATTTTGTCGACTAATTGATTGGTTGATTTAATTGACAGATCTATAAAACCCGAGTTTCTCCACAAAGAATCATTGACAGCCACCACTTTATATTCAGTTTTCAGTAATTGCCATCCCGTGCTTGAGTTACAATTGTACAGTTCTAGTTTGTATATATTAGCGTGCAGGTCAGATTGCACACGGCACTGGCTAGCTACTTGCAGTTTATCCTGTCGCTCTACCCTTTTGATCCAGACTGAAGTGTCTTGACAACAATTGGATGGATTGCCAAAATCAAACTTTGGGGCGACATTCATGGCCCCAACAGGATGAGATGTAATGCCTTGGTGATTTTCTGAAATGCTTTTCTAGTTCCATAATCAGGACAGTATCTCAGCTCGTCCACTGTTTGGAAGACTTAAGTGTTGACTTTGCAGTGAGGCGATGAGTCACAGAGCACGTTTACATGCACATGTAAGGTTATTAAGTGAATAACCAGATTATGCCGTTCTCCCCGTATACATGAGCGGGGGAGAATGGGAAGAATGGCGGAGTTACTCTACCTCCGGAACAGTAGGTGGCGCTCTGCCAACGCACAACTGGCTTTTTCTTCCGGTTGTCCTATGCCAAAATTACACCAACCGCCACTAAATTAGTAAAATGCATCAACTTAAAGTTTTGTTAACACACTCTTCACACTTGTCACAGTGTAGGAAAGCACAGTGCTCGCGCCAGAGGACTGACAACTTGTTTGGCTCATTGTATCTAACCAGTGTCAGGTGTAATTGGCAAGCTAACTTTGCGATGGACAATCTATTAAGCCATCTCCCGGTTTCCGCTGCTGCCTTGGCGGGAGGTAAAACAGATGGAGAAACCGAGTCAAGCCACGCATAGCTGAACACAGGAGGAGCATTTAGGTAAAAGAGCTGCTCTGCAAAGTGACTTTGCTTAAGGGGTATGTACCCCTTCCCCTTAGCCCTACCCCTCGATCAAAATGAGAATTGGGATAGCCCTTAGTCTCACGTGAACGCGCACAACTAAGGGGAAGGGGTAAGACAGAGAAATGAGACGCAGCCTAAGACAGGGTTGCTACCCTGAAACTCCTCAGCATTGAATATATAGGACCAGCCAGATGACATTGGGGACAGAAGTAGTATTTTTTTAAACTGGGTACAACATCAACAATATGAACTCATTCATATGACATTTCTTGTTAACCAACTTGGTATTCTAACTCTTGTTGCAAATACAAGACACTTCAACTTCTTTCGTACTGCAGACGAATATTACCTGGGTCTACTGAATATGGAAAAAATGAAATATCACGATATGTTTGACCAAATAACTCAATATCGATATTGCGGCGATATTGTAGGGTTGACAATTGCTGCTTACAAAAATTATTTACACAATGAGATTTTTGCTAAATAATCGTCATTAATGTGTATATAATAACTAAATGGGTGTGGTAAGTTAAAAAAAATTAAATCACTTTTACTGTAGTTGCACAAATACAAATTACGATATGTTTAGGAACACTTCCACATATCACAGATCATTTGTATTTGTGCTGGCATTTATGTCTACCTAGGGCTGGGCAATATATCGATATTATATTGATATCGTGATATGAGACTGGATATCGTAATATTGTGAAATGACACAAGTGTCATCTGCCCAGCCCTACTACTGAATGTGCATTATGTTTGACCCATTTATGTGAGACTGGAGACACAAATGAATCTCTGGTTGTCAGCACCCATCAGATGTAGTTCCACATGATTTACTGTTAAACCACAGAATTACAAATAATCACATAGCACAAGTACTAAAAGAAAGTTTCACTTTCATTTCTCTCTGCATTTTTCCATCCCTCCCTATCACACTCTTTTCTGAAAGAGAGAGCAGTGGTGAGTTAAAAACAATATGATTAGGAGGAAGAAGAGTATTTTCTGTTTTCTCTCAGGCAGGGCTGATGGATTGGACCATCCTGAGCACGAGTGAAACTCCCCTCTCACAATTAATCCACTGATACATTTCCACATCACTTTCATTATTTAACATTATTAGAGAGCAAATTCTGCTCTGTTTTAGAACATAAGACAGCACACACAAGCCTTGAAAGACAGGACAGTTGCGTCTCTCACATATGTAAATGTCTTTTCCTGTTGCTGGTTACAGTCGGCATAAATGGAAAAATGAAAAAAACAGGGAGTTTTAAAATTTTTTTTTTTAAACCTGTCCAGCTTTCACTGTGTTTCATAGTTACAACGACTTGTTAAACCGCCATGAGATTAAGGTTAAGGAGTGCATGTCTAAAGGGGGCTTTAGACATGCCTGTTCACCAAAGGCTAGATTAGGGTCCTGCACCTAGGTCTAATGAAGCACATTGACCAAATCAGATCACCCACGAGTACAGGTGTAACACAGTAACCTGTGTCACTGCGTTAGTCTCAAAGAGGCAAGTCGGTCCTCACAGCAATCTCTTCAGTGTTATGTTAGTCGTCGTCGAATGCCACACCCTAACTGAGAAGTCTGGTCACGGTTCATGTTCTAGTTGAAGCCCATGCATCAGTATCGCTGTCTATGTCGGCAGACAAGTTGAAAGAAGCTACAGCATTAGAGTTGGGTATATTTCCGGTTTTGCTGATCCGGTCCGGTGTTTCGAGCTTAAACTGGTTTGATTTTATGCAAACCGGCTCAACCGGCATTTGTCATTATGACACGTTCTGGCAAATTAAAAAGTAGCCGTCATAAGCAACCTGTGCCAACGGCGTCACGGCGCTAAATCCCACTTTTTTCTTTTTATATATATATATATACAGTATATATTATTTTTGGGGCATTTTTAGTCTCAAAGAAAACTAAAACTGCGCAGATGTGGCAACATTTTTTTTTTTATTTGAAGCTGACGAAGACGCAAGCTGAATAATACAAGGCAAAGTGTTTACTGTAGAAAAAAAGTCATGGGTTGGAGATGCATTACTGCCACCAGGTGGACTGGAGTCACTACACTCTCATTATGGGTCAGTTTTAGTCAATTGCGACACTGAGTTGGTACCAAATTTGGTATAATGGCCCGGCAATTGGCTTAACATCAAAACTGTCTGAAAATGTTTACACCGGCCGCCTAAGCCTAAAGTCTTTTTATTTATGTATTTATTATAAAGCAGGCCAAGGTGCTATATAAATCCATTCGGTCCGATAACATTTGGAAAGTCTAAAGGAGCCACACAATTAAATACAGCAATTGAATCCCTATTCAAGTCAGCGGAGCGCTAAACGGAAAGTAGCCGGCTCGGCCTCAGCCCTAGTGGCCTGCTCTATGGGCCGCACGGTGCAGAAGCAGCACTGATCATCTGGGTCATTTTTGGCTCCATGATGGCTTCATGCTCCGCCTCCAGCGCCAGTTCTTATTATACATACATGAGCTGCAATGATGGTGCAGAGACTACGAGACTGCAGATGTAGAAGACACGGAAACACTGACCAATCAGAATGAGCTTTTTCGGGGGGAGGGACAGGCACTAAAACAAAGCGTTTCAGACAGAGGGTGATACAGGTACATTAGACGGGCAGTATAAGAAAAAGTGTTTTTTGAACATTAAAGCATGCAAACATGTTCTATTAGAAACCCAAAATACAAGTATGAACCTGGAAATAAGCATTATATGGGACCTTTTCAAATGTGTGTCAGTCTGTCATTAGTCTATATCCACGACCTTCCACTTCCGAGATTGCTCCGTTGCCGCCGGAAATTCTGCTGTATGTCATTCTTTTCGTCCGGATGTCCCTTACCTTTCTCTTTCTTTGTGTTTGGAGTTCTGGTTAACTGCTCCTCAGATCTCTGCAGGGTAAATCAAGACAGCTAGCTAGACTATCTGTCCAGTCTGGGTTTTCTGATGCACGACTACAACAACTTTTGAACGTACACGTTACACCAAAACAAGTTCCTTCCCGAGGCTATTTTGCAGCGGCACTGTTGCTCCATCCGACCAAGACGATTGTGATTGTTTTAAAGAAATGCCAATAAACCAGAGCACGTTTTTCTCCCATCCCAGAATGCTGTGTGGACTAGCCAGACCTTCCTCCGCAGTGCTGTGGAGGAAGGTCTGGCAAACCAAGACTAGTCTATTATTGCCTCTGTCTTATCATTTGCATCCTGCTAACCATGAGTGTTACACTAAAGCAGTGTGGGATTCTCTGTTAATGCTACAGTTTTACAGCCGTGGTGTATATCAGTATGGACCTTACCTCAAAAGTAATGCCCTCTGTCTGACACAACTCTGGCATAATGCTTCAGAAGTTACTGAGCGCAAAATTGAGTTCTGTATTCGAGGTGTGTCTTTGTTTTCTGTTCTGCAGGATGACAGCACAGGAGAGATGATCTTTGATGAGGTGTTTCATGCCTTGTCGAGGTGTCTGACTGGTCTGGCACAACCATTCAAAGTCCCCGGAACTGATCAACTTTTCAAGCCCAAGATTTTCATCACCATCTTGGCGTATTCGTCAATTATTGGCCTCGCCTCCCATCAGGTCAATACAGTAGTTTACGTGTCATCCTGTTCCATGCTGGTGTTTTAGGAACACATGTATGTACCCTAATGTCCTAAGAAGATTCAGGAGCCTTGGAATGAGTGAGTGACTGTGAAAAGCAGTGTGATTCAAGGGATGTGAATGCAAACATTAGCACCCTCTGTGGTGTTTGAAAAGGAATGTGTTAATGCAGTGGTCCCCAATCTTTTTCTGTATGGCCCCCCTATTTGCGTTGCCCATGCTTTGCTAGCAGTGCAGCAGAAACATGCATTATACTAACTCCGGGCCCCCCTTAAGGGGTGCGCCCCCAGTTCTGGAACCACTGCATTAATGAAGCACTGTGAGTCCCTGGCCTTTTGTTAGGTCCAAAGCATTTTGAAAGTCTTAAGTGAAATCAGCTTGTCCCTACATCCTGTGCACCTAAAAATAAATGTAAGCGTAGAGCCCTAATTGGCTTCCATGTGATGCATAAAGCTGCTGCAGATGTTGCAGTCCTCTGACAGCCTTGATTCCCCCTGCAGGTTTTGGTACAGGGCTGTCAGCTTGATAGAACAGAACTCGATGAGTTCCGGCATCACATCTACCAGCAGCTCAGAGCAGTGGAGAGCAACATCGCAGAAGTCCTACATCAGCAGCATGAACAGGCAAGTGCTCATGAACAGTATATGAATTGTATATAGTTTTTTTTAAAAAGAGCAAAGGGAAAATATGTGGTTAATGAAACAACATATCTCATTAAAACAAAGCATATCACCTTCATCAAAAGCAATGCAAACACCTTCATATGAATGCTTTCCTGTTATCAGTATTAATATCTATCTAGTTATCTACTAACAACTATTGTGTATCCTGGGTAAAGCGATTTACATAGAAAACTAGAAGGGCACGCGGAGAGTGCAGGCCCATCCGCCAAGGCATGCCCTGTCTCACAAAGTTAACGCAGTGTACATTTTCCCAGTCGGGAAGTCATTTTTCGCCCAGCCCTAAATGTGTTTATTGCTTCCTTCCAGTGTGTGGAGCCAGTCCAAAGCTCAAGTCCCAATAGCAACATCCTGGATGAGCAGCCCCACCGGAAGCAAGGCATTTCAATGGTGTCAGCTGATATGGGTCTGGTCAGCATGGTACGTCAGGGCATCCTTGCCCTCCAGTTGCTGCCCCCAAACTCCAGTGCAGGTAGGTTTGTCTTAAGCACCCAACTTTGTCATTTAGTTTCTCAATCAAGGGTTTCTCAAGGGTTCCTCAGTTGCTGAGTTGCAGAATTGTTTCCTAGAACCTCTTTGAAAAAGACCAACACCCTCTCCAAACACCTCTAACAACCAGGCATTTCAATGGGCAGTTACCGCAACTTTGGTTACTTTTGTTTCTTTATTTGTTGGCTAGTCTTGACTAGCCTGGATGCCAGCCGAACTTAGCCCCGCCCACAACATTTGAGGTCGGGAAGTTCGGTCTGGACTTGATCCATTGAGCAACTATGCTCGAACCAGAGCTGTTCGGACCAATCAAATTGTCAGGGCGGGCTGTATGCGATGATGGACAGATGGTCAACAGTAACGTAATCAACCACGTCACCAAAGAGCGCTTGGGTTGAATTTGTTTACAGCAAAGATGTCTGCCATCGCGTCTGTTATAGAAAAGCGCATTCATTTTAAAAGTGGAACAGAGAACCACGACCATGTATGTATACACATTGCCACACCCGTCCGCACGACACGGAAACTGCCGCCTCTGCCTTTGCTCTGTCGAAGCCTGCCTTTGACTTGCAGCTTCTTTGACGTCTGTCTCCGTTGCTCCGATTGGTTGTAGGTCTATCCAGTTGAGTGCAGAGGCATTTTCTTTCCTGGTTCGGTTGAAACACTCCCCCATAATCACAGCCCAATGGAGCGGCATCAGACTCATATTCTGACTAGAATCTGAGTATGACGACGTCAGGCTAAGTCTTGAAATGATGAATCGTACAAATGGGGATAACTGTGCACACAACAGGTCTCTCCTTAAAGACAGTCATGCTGTCACACTTGCTTGTCGAGGTGTCTGACTGGTCTGGCACAACCATTCAAAGTCCCCGGAACTGATCAACTTTTCAAGCCCAAGATTTTCATCACCATCTTGGCGTATTCGTCAATTATTGGCCTCGCCTCCCATCAGGTCATTACAGTAGTTTACGTGTCATCCTGTTCCATGCTGGTGTTTTAGGAACACATGTATGTACCCTAATGTCCTAAGAAGATTCAGGAGCCTTGGAATGAGTGAGTGACTGTGAAAATCAGTGTGATTCAGGAAAAGTGACAGAAGTTTGTAGTAGAAAATAGAGAGCTGAGAGAGAAGTCAAAGTCACTGCCTTCTTTCAGACCTCTGCATACCCGAACAAACACTGTGTAAAGTGTGTAAAAATGTATACAGGGTTTCCGCGAGGTCTTAAAAAGTCTAAAAACGTCTAAAATTTCAAAATCTAAATTGTAGGCCTTAAGAAGTCTTAAGTATTGTGTTCTAGTTCTTAAATAATTTTAAAGAGGTCTTAATTTTCCTACGTCCATGTAACGCTACCTCTAATGCTTATTGAAATGTTGTTTTTTTTATTCCGTGGTGTTGCAGTTCTTTCTTTCGCTCGTTCAAATACAATTTGCTGTATATGTACAGATTATTATTACTCTGTGTCGCTTTTATTCAATTTGAATACATTTGTCTATTTTGCAAGTACTTTTGTGACTTTTGTGCCTTTCGTTGTACTTTTATGTCGTGATATAGGTCTTAAATTTCATTCATAATGGTCGTAAAAAGTCTTACATTTGCGTTGGTAAAATCTGCAGAAGCCCTGTGGTTAATTGTTGGGAGAATTAAATCTTTTACACTATTGGAACACATCAAAATGATCAGAATTAGTCATTTAACTTGTGTGTGTTGCAGGTATCATTATAATCACAGACGGAGTGACCAGTGTTCCTGATGTGGCCGTGTGTGAAACGCTGCTGAACCAGCTCAGGAGTGGAACCATCGCCTGCTCCTTTGTGCAGGTAAAGACGATAACATCTCCATGCTTGCAGCTCTGACTTTGTTGCCAAAAATATTCACGAGACATGTTGTCAGTGGTTTGTGTGCTGATCCTAACGGTGTGTGCTGTATTTGTATTTTTGTGTGATTTTAAGGGATAATGTTAGTCATGTAGCCTGGTCCTACCAGACTCTCGTACATTTCATTTGTACAGAGAGTCTGGCCACTCTCCGTTGACAAGTGTTAACTTCCTTGAAGCCGGGTACTCTGTTGAAGTTTAAAACTATTGGATCTGCCCAGAGCCACTCTGGATCTGCCATAACCAATCACTAACGTTTGGGCGTGACGCCGGCTTAGCATCAACATCATGGCCACCAACAAAACTCAGCAAAGATTGTTTTCGCTCGGGCTTTAACTTCTGGATGTTCGGCAGCGTTGCCACAACGGACCGAATGGCTTCGCTCGCATCTTTCTCCGCCGCCATTACGGAACTACAACTCAAATTAGCGCACAACCTCAACGTCATCGTTCTCATCCACTCCCTCTGTTCGCTGATTGGACTGCCAAATATTTGACCGGAGAAAACCCAAGAATATACCGCAAACCCAGACGGAGTACTGAAGGAAAATGAAAATTGAGTGGAAGTAAGTAGGAGGGCGGAGCCAGGCTAAGAGTCATGTATACAGGGATATAAATGTCCAGGTTGCTCTGAGCTAAATGTTCCATGAAACCGTTGTATCTGGAATATGATGAACCAGAGTATTTGTGTGCATGTTGATGAACTTAATAACTCCAACTCAAAGAACTATTACGCAGGAGGGATTCTGTAACTAAAATGATTCCCCAATTTTGATCCAGAACGGAGGAGACATTATACTGAAGTCTTTGAATTGTGTTTGTCCATTTCCAGGTTGGCGGTGCATACTCCTACGATTGCAGCTTTGGCTACATCCCCAACGTAGAGCTGATGAAGTTCATCTCATTAGCCACCTTTGGCTCATACTTGCCCAGCTGTCCTGATGTGGACCCAGAATGCCAGGAGATGAACACCTACCACAAGGCCTTCCTAACCTACTCCTTCCTCAACACCCTGGAGTCTATGAACTCCGAGTACTTCTGTGGTGAGACAGCTATGCATTCAAAGTCTTGAAATTGAGTCTGTGTGTAGGTGTTACGACCCCGTCTGCTCGAGTTTTCAAACTTCTTCTTTTTTTTTTTTTTGTAAAAAAAAAGTTGACATATAGATTAAACAATACACATACATAGACAAACATAATTACAGACAGTCACAGACAATATATATCAGTTATGTTAAATGTTGGTGTGATTGAAGATTGAATATACAAATGTGCAAGTCATATATAAGGTAAATGTGTGTATAGATGATGTATGGATGTTTGGATGACCGGCATGGTGTAGGTACATGTTTGGTGAACCTTTAGTAGGGTGGAATGTAATAATTGTGGCAGAGATAAAAATAACGGAGAAAATTGGATAATAGTATAACTACATAAGCACTTTTGTCACGTGTAAAATATTTACGTTCAGTAATATATGGTGTGTATGTGTATTCATATACAGTGAGGAAAATAAGTATTTGAACACCCTGCTATTTTGCAGGTTCTCCCACTTGGAAATCATGGAGGGGTCTGAAATTGTCATCGTAGGTGCATGTCCACTGTGAGAGACATAATCTAAAAACAAAAATCCAGAAATCACAATGTATGATTTTTTAACTATTTATTTGTATGATACAGCTGCAAATAAGTATTTGAACACCTGTCTATCAGCTAGAATTCTGACCCTCAAAGACCTATTAGTCTGCCTTTAAAATGTCCACCTCCACTCCATTTATTATCCTAAATTCTTTGAGGTCGTTAGCTGCATAAAGACACCTGTCCACCCCATACAATCAGTAAGAATCCAACTACTAACATGGCCAAGACCAAAGAGCTGTCCAAAGACACTAGAGACAAAATTGTACACCTCCACAAGGCTGGAAAGGGCTACGGGGAAGTTGCCAAGCAGCTTGGTGAAAAAAGGTCCACTGTTGGAGCAATCATTAGAAAATGGAAGAAGCTAAACATGACTGTCAATCTCCCTCGGACTGGGGCTCCATGCAAGATCTCACCTCGTGGGGTCTCAATGATCCTAAGAAAGGTGAGAAATCAGCCCAGGACTACACGGGAGGAGCTGGTCAATGACCTGAAAAGAGCTGCGACCACCGTTTCCAAGGTTACTGTTGGTAATACACTAACGTCATGGTTTGAAATCATGCATGGCACGGAAGGTTCTCCTGCTTAAACCAGCACATGTCAAGGCCCGTCTTAAGTTTGCCAATGACCATTTGGATGATCCAGAGGAGTCATGGGAGAAAGTCATGTGGTCAGATGAGACCAAAATAGAACTTTTTGGTCATAATTCCACTAACCGTGTTTGGAGGAAGAAGAATGATGAGTACCATCCCAAGAACACCATCCCTACTGTGAAGCATGGGGGTGGTAGCATCATGCTTTGGGGGTGTTTTTCTGCACATGGGACAGGGCGACTGCACTGTATTAAGGAGAGGATGACCGGGGCCATGTATTGCGAGATTTTGGGGAACAACCTCCTTCCCTCAGTTAGAGCATTGAAGATGGGTCGAGGCTGGGTCTTCCAACATGACAATGACCCGAAGCACACAGCCAGGATAACCAAGGAGTGGCTCTGTAAGAAGCATATCAAGGTTCTGGCGTGGCCTAGCCAGTCTCCAGACCTAAACCCAATAGAGAATCTTTGGAGGGAGCTCAAACTCCGTGTTTCTCAGCGACAGCCCAGAAACCTGACTGATCTAGAGAAGATCTGTGTGGAGGAGTGGGCCAAACTCTCTCCTGCAGTGTGTGCAAACCTGGTGAAAAACTACAGGAAACGTTTGACCTCTGTAATTGCAAACAAAGGCTACTGTACCAAATATTAACATTGATTTTCTCAGGTGTTCAAATACTTATTTGCAGCTCTATCATCCAAATAAATAGTTAAAAAATCATACATTGTGATTTCTGGATTATTTTTTTTAGATTATGTCTCTCACAGTGGACATGCACCTACGATGACAATTTCAGACCCCTCCATGATTTCCAAGTGGGAGAACCTGCAAAATAGCAGGGTGTTCAAATATTTATTTTCCTCACTGTATATACACACACATATAAAATTCTACCCCTACGGCTTCCTACTCTAAACCTTTTGCTCCGCCTCAATGTCCATTAAACACAGTGCATGTGTGATGAATTTGGCAGATTCTTCTATGTTCTCTGCCGATAACCTCGTAAAGACTGACTCACCGGGGCGCCTGGGTAGCTCACCTGGTAGAGCAGGTGCCCATATATAGAGGTTTACACCTCAACGCAGCAGACGTGGCCCTTTGCTGCATGTCATTGGCCCTCTCTCTCCCCTTCTATGTCTTTAGCTGTCCTATATAAATAAAGGCCTAAAATGCCCAAAAGAATAATCGTAACAAAAAAAAAAGACTCTCCTGCAGCTAAACCTGAAGAAAATGGGATTGATAATCTGTTGCCTGCCGAGGCGGAGTTAGCTTTTGGAGTGAAAGGTCGGAGGTTGGGGTGAGTAAGTATAACTTTAAAAGCAAAGTTATACTTACTCAAAAGCGTGAAACAGTCCGAGCTGTTCGTTTTGTGAGCCGTACCCCTACCGCTGTCCCACCCAGGGCGTCTGTTTCATATTTACTTCAAACGAATTCCTAAACCATACTTACGGTTTGAATTTTAGAGTTCATTGTATTTTTATAATTTTCTCCTCCACAATCGCACCAGCAGCCAACCCAGCAGTGATCAAGCTCGTCTTGAGTTGTTCACAAAGAAAGCAAGTGGAATGGAGCAAATCCCCTAAAACTAAGAATGCACGGGTGCAGCACCTCAAAAGAGCAGTATACCAAGAAGGACACTGTTGGGAGACGAGAACTTCAGGTGGAACAAAATATGCCATCCGCAATAGACTGGGGTTGGATAAACCCAAGGAAAAAAGGCCACGGCAGCCACAAGGGGTTTTTGCGATGTCTCCCTTTCGGAAAATGTTAAGCACCCCAAACTGTACAAGTGTACCAAATTCAATGCTTTTATGTAAGAGTGAACATTTCACCTCAGATTTGGCACATATCATCCAGATAATAATAAATAATAAGGTTAATTGGTATTGATGAGGGTTATGGTGATAAAAATAAATATGGCCCACATACTAACTACTTCAGTGTTTTGTAGTTTCCCAGCACAAACTGTTCAACGAGCACCTGGTGTCAGCCAGCGGTAACCCGGCGCTGGTCATGAGGAGGAAGAAGCACACCGAGAAGGAGGTCCACGCTCATTTGATCAGCGTGGTGTCCGTGCGACTGAGAGAGGGCTACACCATCAGAGAGGTCAGCCTCACCAAAGGTAAATCCCTGTCTTTACAAAAGTCTCAGATATTTGAAAAGACCAAGAGCGCAGGGACCCGGGTTCCCTTCAGCCCGAGATGATTGGTTCCGGGAGATGGGTCGATCTAAGCGGGATGGATAAGCACATAAGAAGCTGGGTCCAGACTAGTTTAATGATAGCCAGACTAGAGCCCGACCGATAAAGGATTTTTAAGGCCGATATCAATACAAATATTTAAAAATTCGATATATATATATATATATATATATATATATATATATATATATATATATATATATATATATATATATATATATATATATATTTTTTTTTTTAAATTCAGAAACTAAATAGTTTGCAAAAAGATTAGAAATGGAAAAAGTGCATTAAGTGCAATAGACAGCTCTGTATGTGGTAGGAGTTTAGGAGGAGAGGATGGAGTGTGTGTGTGGGGGGGTATTGCAGTGTTAAGGAGTCTGATGGCCTGTGGATAGAAGCTGTTTGTGAGTCTTGTTGTTCGTGCATTTCCACTCCAGGGGGCTGTTTCACAAAAGCAGAAATTATAAATCCAGGATAACCGATAAAGCGAGGCTTGACCTAGTCTAATCTGTGCAGCCTGGCTACTAGGTGCGTTTCACGAAGGCCAAGCCAGGCTGAGGAGGAGCGACTAGGTCGAGCCATGCTGAAGTCATTTGGATAGATGCGCGTCCACGGCTTTCCTTAAGATCGATAACCGATTTATTGATGCTAAAATGGAGAATACGCATTGTTCATACTTTATACAGAGTGAGCAGCAGCTTCTTGTGGAAGTATGATAAGGTGAAACACATTATTTGTAAAAAAGAAACACGGCCGCTGTAATGAAATGGTGAGAGAAAGCGTAACAGACGATCGCAGATCGACTGAATGCGTATATCTAGCCAAAAAATATACATTAACTGACCACTGCTCTGAATTGAAACCGTCATAATCATACCATTCAAGGATTAGGCTACTAATCATTTGCACAAATTAACCGTTGTACTCTTTGCCTTAAAAGTAAGCAGAAGATAATGTTACTCAGGAAATTTACCATGAAGATCAATTTTCTACAATGCTAGAATATCAATACCAATATGAATATCTCTTTCACTCTGTTTCTCCCTCCCTCTCTCATGGGCTAAAATATAAATTTCCTAAGTCATATTAACTTCCACTGCTCGCTTATAATGCAAAGTGTACAACTCTTCGTTTTTGCAAATGACAAGTGACTCATTGAATGCTTTCAGTTAAGAGCGGTAGTTCGTGAATGTATATTTTTAGATTTTCATTCAGTCTGTCCGCTATTACTATCTGCCACGCTTTTTAAATTTTTTTTTTATAGAGGACGAGTTTCCTTCTTTACATATTATATGCTTTGCTCCCTCGTATATATGGACATAGAAAAGAAGGACACTGAAGAAATTGGACTATATATAATGCCATGCACATTGTAAACAATGTAACCGAGTATATTCATCAGTTATTTCCCCCCTAGCAAAATATAAGGTCAGAAACCATTGAGGTGTCCTCTCCCTGTTGTTATATGAATGTACAGTAGCCTACATTACTAGATGGTTACTGGTCCAGTGAACTAAGTCTATCATTTTAGTTGATTGTACAATTAGGATATGTTCTTAAAATTGTACAATCATCCCAAATTATAGTCGTTAAAGAATGCAAAACAAATTAATCAACTAAAATAATTTAAGGTGAATTGGTCCACTATAGAAACACACATGTACAGCACTTTCTATATTGTCCTTAGTAACAGACTTCATTTAAAACACATTTGGCAACTTTATCAGGCTTTTCTAATTATCTCAACAACTGGCATAATATATTCATCAAACTTCTGACAACAATATGAACAGCAGTCTTCATACAGCAATATAACAGTAACAATGTCTCATGAATAATTATAAAAAATAATGGTCACAACTTTAAATAACAGTGCTTAAATGAACAGCAACATGCACCTGTTGTATTTTAATGCAGGCTGATAACAATAAGGGAAAACCACTGCTGAGTGAACAGAAAAGGCTCCAGGATTAATAAATCCTGGCTGTTAGCCTGGTCAGGAGCAGGCTAGCTGTAAAGAATAAATCTCCATGGTAACTTAGGTGCCTCTGCTTTTGTGAAACCAAGTCAAGGCTAAGGATCCAGGATAACGGGGAAATTCCGGCTTAATCCCTTATCTTGGTTTTGTGAAATAGAAGTGTGTATGTTGTGAAGTGTATGTTTAAAAAATAAAAAATAAATAAAAAAGGCTGAAGAGCAAATGGCTCGACAAGATTGTGCCGCATTAGACCTTGGTCCTGGTTTCTTCAGGTGGGACTCAGCTGGAGGTGAAGCTGGTGCTGTTATGGAAACACAACATGCACATCGAGTACCTGGCGGCCGCCTCCTGGCCACTGGACCCCGCCAAGAGAATCACCCGGGTGGAGGTGACGATGGAGGGAAGCTACGACATCCTGCACGACATCAGCTGCACCCAGAGGAAACCCATCACCAGCCCGTACCGCACGTCAGTCATCCGCCGCTTCTGGAACACACTGCAGAGGTAAGTGAGAGAGCCTGTAAATAAAGACTAAATAGAGATTATGTGCAGTTCCACCCTCACTTAGAACATATACAATAATAATATGAATACCATTTGATAGATATTGATACTGTATGTGTTGGTACCTGACTACATGGGCTTTGTGTCCTTCCAGCATCAACCAGACTGATCAGATGTTGGTGCACCTCCAATCGTTCAATTCAATTCCTGAGAACTACATGATTCCCGAGAGCACCAAAAACGGAGTTCCTCTGTTCTACATCCCTCCCGGCTCTACTACTCCGGTACTGTGCAGACATTGACTGATTTTACTTAAAGGGGAACTATGCCATTTTTTTTTTGTTTTTAGCTTAATTTACCTTAACTAAGCAGCTTCGGAGTCATTGGAATGGTTATACTGTAGCCTCAGCGTCAGGAAGTATCGCGTGCTATCAGGTCTCACGATGTAACAAATTGCTTTAGGCACTGCACACATACACGCCCCCATTCAGGAACCGGCTAGCAAGAAAAAGGTAGCGATGGAGTTTTTCACACTATCGTCATGGCTGAGCCGGCAAAAAAGAAGCAGAAAGCTAGGAAAACATTGTCGGAGGAACAGAAAAAGAGGAAACGGCAGACTGACCGAGCGAGGAGTCAGACACAAGTGAACATAGGAGCTGCCAAATATCTATTCCGAAGCTGTAGGGGGAGCTCTATAGAGAAACCTGTGAGCAAAAAGCCAGAAAACAGCGAAGAAATGGCCAAAACGGCATAGCGCCCCTTTAACAGTAGCATTACTATTTTCAAATGGCACAAATAATACATAAAGCAATAAACAACCTACTCCCTGGATATATTCAAAACATGTTTTTTAATAGAGATGGGGGATATAATTTTAGGGGGGAGTTCATTTTAAAACATATTTATGTCCAATATTAAACAGTCTTGTATTTCTATATGTGGCGTGAAGCTGTGGAAAAGATTGAGTGTATCGCTAAGGCAATGTCCAACCATGACCATGATGAAAAATATTTTTTACTTGTGAAAAATACTTGTTTTCACAAGGTACCATGAATTGAACACTGACTACGTTAACATGCAAATACTATTCTGGTTTTTGCCCTTATTTTCCGAAAAAGACGATATTGCTAATAAGCTGTTTACATGGCTAATGAAAAGTGAATATTCCACTAATATTCCCATTTACATGTAGCCGTGCGAAATAGCAATTTCCGAATGCGCTGTATACATGTCCAAACAATGCCTCTAATACCCGAATAATACCGGAATATCATACGTCTTAATCGGAAAATGCTATATTTGGAAAAATGCCTTACTGGAATATCCAACCACAATATGCGGTTTACATGACCCATATTAAATTTGGAATATTGTCATATTCGGAATAATAGTGGAATATAATATATACCTACTCACTCACACTGTAGTTTATTTCGACCCAATCCCACACACACTGTCCTACTTCCACAGATACTCAATACAGCACCAAATGTGGATAAATCCGCCGCTGAAAATAGTCCCCCCAGCAAAGTCACTATTTCCTCCAGTTTGTTTGATAAAAACTACAGTGATCAGCTGTTGTAGGAAATTACAGAGCCTTTTTTTTTTTAGAAATGAAACTATGTGTGTGAGGTGTTTTCAAAGATTTAGGTCTGTGATTCTCACAAGCTGAGAAACACAGAGAGTGTAGGACTCCACGCACTGCATGGAGATGGCTGTAACAGATGCATTGTTGCTTTTAGTTTTTTTCATTGGATTTGTTGACAATAAGAACAGCTATCTTTATCCTTTAAGGACAAATAACCTGAATGATTCCACAGTGCTGATCTGCCTTCCCCAGGTAATGGTGATGCAGTTGGATCGATAGTCATTGTATCCTCTGAGACTCACTTCTGTTTGCGTACCTCCTGAATGTTCTCCTCTTTTCGCAGGTCCTGTCCTTGCAGCACAGTGGATCCAAAGACTCCTCTCAATCCCAGTTTGCTTCCTATTGGAAGCCCATCCTCTCCATGGATGCCACTTTCTGGCAGAGATGGCTGCACATGCATCGCATTGCTATCATCCTTGAACATGACATGTGAGAAATGTATAGTTGAGTTGAACTATTTAAAGAGGATTTGCACAGCCATAGCCAACAGGAACAGCTTCACTAAGACCAACTACACTAGATATAAAAAGGGATAGATTTCAGAGAAGACAGTGGCTTGTGTGGATGTAGCTCCAAATTTTACGATGCTTATTATCTGCCTTTAGGGCTGGGCGATAATTCAATATGATAATTTATCGTCTTTCAATGGAATCATATCGTGATGAAATCATATAGCGAGATATCGTGATAGACAATTACCTTGTCTAAATTTAAAATAGTAAGCACATACTAACTCAATTTTCTCAGAAAAGCTGTTGTGAAACATTTTGAGGGAATCTCATTGAATAATTGCAGATTTGTTTTAATAACACACTATTTTTGTGCACGCATGTAAACATGGAAAATAATGATTTATTTTCTCTCTATAATTTCGATTGAAACTCTTTACCACATATTATGTCAATTATTTACGACACACATTATTGATGATTATATATCTAAAATCTCATTGTAAAAAATATTTTGTGAAAGCACCAGTAGTCAACCCTACAATATCGTCGCAATATTGATGTATTTGGTCAAGAATATCGCCATATCTGATTTTCTCCAAATCGCCCAGCCCTATCTGCCATGTTTGGCTCTGTTTATTCTGGTCTGTCAGTCCGTCATTACTTTCCTAATTTTGACCCTCCAGGCCTGTCCCCAAACACCTGCACACCGCTGGAAACAACGGACGCTACAGCACCATTCAGTGTCGCATCTCCCACTCTGCCCTCACGTCACTGCTGAGGGACTGGAGCAGCTTCGTGCTGGTGGAGGGATACTCATATGTTAAACTCATATACAGGTGAGACAACGGATGAAGAAATCACCACATTAGGCCAAGAGCTGGAAGAAACTTTTGATGTTTCTTAAGCTGGATTCTGACACTTTCAGATTATTCAATTTATCATAGTGATCTCAGTAATTTTGGATCGGAGCTGGTGGTAATTGATATTTATTCCAGGATTTAGCATCTTCGGGTTTCAAAAGTAAAGATCCTTGGGACCCCTCTAGTGATCCTGAGATAAATCTGACTGTGCGACAAAATGCGTAAATGGATAAGAATGAAAAATACACAATGATGTATTTTTTCAGAGTTTACTTCCACGACTGTTCTTTTCCCCCGTGAAATACTAGATACTTCTATCTCTTTAGGCTCTCAACAAATCCTTTAAATCCAAGGACAAATTACTATTTTGTTAAAGTGCTCACAACTCATGTCCACAGTGAGGCTAAGACGAAGATGTTTAGGGTATATAACTTGTTTAAAGCTGTCACAAGCCAGAATGGTTGCGTAACACTGCTTCAGGTCACAGCACTTTTTATAGCTCTTTGAAATGAGAA
This sequence comes from Zingel zingel, assembly GCA_023566125.1. Classification (NCBI taxonomy): domain Eukaryota; kingdom Metazoa; phylum Chordata; class Actinopteri; order Perciformes; family Percidae; genus Zingel; species Zingel zingel. The sequence goes on from CM042322.1 coordinate 5,847,128, forward strand.
GTCTGTATTACACCAAAAAGGTTTAAATGAATCGTGTCTCCACAGTTCGTTGGACCTGCCTCCTACCTCCTTCTACCTGGTCCGTCTCATCTCCAAGACACCTTGCATGGTTCTGCGTCTGGGCTTCCCTATTGGTACACCAGCCCATGTTAGAAACAAGGTACTGAGAGTCAAACACACAGTATCAGGGACACTCTGGCACAATCCAGACCATGATAATGTTAAGTGTTTGGTGCACACTGTGTCAGAGAGGTGAAGGTTCCAGCCTGTGGGTTTGTGTTGACAATTGGATTGCATGCTGCATTTGTTTGTATTTAGTGTTCCTCACAGGCCACATATTGTCTTATTTAGTGGAAAATTGACATTCAGATGGTAGAGTCAGAATTTGGCATAAACAGAATGAGAACATGGACCCGTCATGTCTTGCTACCACTGTGCAGGCTGGTGCTAGTGGTGGTGTAATGGTGTGGGGGATGCTATCCTATCAATATGTTGAATCAATGCCACAAAGAATTAAGGGAGTTCTGAAGGCAGAAGGGGGTCAAACACAGTATTAGTTTGGTGTTCCTAATAATCCTTTGGGTGAGTGTACAGTACATGTATTAGTAATTGAAACAACAGGTAATTTGACAAAACAGTCTTAACCCAAGGGAGATTTACTAGATCTTTCTGGGACCATTGGTTATGCTCCATCTGCTGATAAAGACAATGAGAGGAGATACAGTTGAAAGGTCTGGAAAAAGTTAGTCAATAACGGAAGCCAGTTGCATTCACGAAAGAAGAAAAAAATTAGACAGATCAGGATTTCGTAATTCTGAGAAAAGTTCAGTCCCTTCTGAAAAAGGCGATTACGCGATCGTGTAATTCAATGCATAATCAACCAAAGTCCGCATATTTATGCGGGGGCCGCATTTTTTTCAAATACGCCGCACTTTCACCGCATAAATTGCCGATTTCCGCGCAAAATATGCAGGGCTTGCATGATTTCATAATCCCCGCATTTTCGTTGCAAAAAAGTCACACATATCTTAGCAGAAAGTTGAAAAATGTTGCGTTTACTTCACACGAGCAGCCATTTTCCCCAGTTGCCATGGGAACGTTATGAAGTGACATAATTATGCGACGTGAACGTCATCGAAAAGCTGCAGACCCCGCGATGAAGCCATGATGAAACCGCAGTTTTTGTAAGTTCCCGCACTTTCATCACATAAAAATGCGTAAATATCCCGCATATTCCATCGCATTTTTTAAGAAAACGTGCCGCATAATCAAGGATTTTTGCACGCAACAATCACAAAAAAACTCTGGAATTTTTCTGGAAGGACTGAAAGTTGAGCTACAGTGGGTACGGAAAGTATTCAGACCCCTTTCAATTTATCACTCTTTGTTTCATTGCAGCCATTTGCTAAAATCAAAAAAGTTCATTTTATTTCTCATTAATGTACACTCAGCACCCTGAGTTAATTAAAGGAAATAAAAGAAGATTAAAGCTTTATTGCCCACTGTCTTATTCTATTGCCTAAATTAGCGAAGATTGACAACTATACCTTAACTTTTCTCATTATTACGAGATCTTGTCTCAGAATTATTAGATAAGGTGCAGATTTTCATGAAAAAGCAGCCATTTGAAACTTGGTAATGCATCTGAACAAGCTTAACCTTTTGTGGCAGTAGGAACTGTAATATCTGCATCAACATTTGAATGGTATATTTGTTTTTGCTGTAACCCCCTCCTGGCATTTTGTGTTTTTCCGTCAGATTGTAGATGAGCTGCGAGAGCAGATCCTCAAACTGCGCTTCCCTCATCGTGTTCAGAACAAAGAGGCGACTCCCAAGACCAAGAGGAAGATAGTTGGTCATCCATCACCATCCAAATCTCCCTCCATCCCTGCTCCCAAACCTGCACTGTCAGACAGACCCTGTGTGGTGGTGCTCAACAAGCCTCTGGAGAAGCTGCTCATAAGGTCAGTGTGTATGATAACAGGGCATCAGAACTGCACATGTGTCATAAACCAATGTTAGAATTTCTAAATTAGACACCCCCCCTGGCCCTGATTGGTGCATCTGAACAGGGAGCTGTGGATTTTTGCAAATCGCACTACAGGCTGTAGGTGGTGCCAGAGGAGCCAGATTACCAGCTTCATGTAGTTCTACTGGAACATAGGGGCAGTTTCAGCAAATATGACAGAAAGTTAGTTTTATAAGTCTTACCTACTACACCTTTTGAAAGTATTGTCACAATTGGCTGTGACTACAGTGTGACTGCGATGTGTAAAGAGACAAAGCTCCAACAATGTATCCTCATTCATTCAACCTTTATTTAAACTTGCGAGATCATTAAGGGGCGGCTCTCATTTACATTGACATCGAGTAGTTACAAAGACAACAAAACAATAACACAGAAAAGAATACACCATCATAAGAAAGATTAAAAAAAGACTTTCAAACTTTCTGAATTGAAAATTTGATAAATAAAATGTGATGAATAAATTAGGATGATACTGATACAAAAGAAAGTACAATTATGTTAAGCAAGTACAAGTAGAAGTTTGCAAGTTTAAAACCAGATTTCTAAATTGTCCAAAAGGCAGAAGTGAGTTGATTTTAAGCAAATGTTGCAATTTGTTCCAGGAGTCAGGGGCACTAAAGTTAAAAGTAGTTTTTCTCACAGTGGTGATCCATTTGTCCGTGCAACGCTTCCGTCGCGCCGCGCTCCACTCTATTCCTATGGGTGACGTCAAGCGACTTTAATGTGCACGGAAAGCATCCCGGGAAGGCGGCACTGCGTGTCAAAAAGCTGGCCGATGCCCATCTTTATGCAAATGAATTCATTGAACGCGACGCGACTATCCAGTAGAAGTAGACGAAAATCTTTCAAACTGACCTTTGTTGATCTGAAATGAAGACAGATTCAGCAACCGCATGGCCTATTTCTCGCTTAAAATGTTTTCAGAAACACGTTTCGGTGAACTATTTTCGTAATATATGAGATTGTATTCTGTCCGCGCCGCCATATCAGTGGCTTGAAATTCTCGAGCAACCAGACCCACGTGACCCGTTCGTCCAATCAGCTGCCGCTCAGGGGCGTGGAGCATCAACCATGGATGTATGACGTCGCGACACCACGCTTCAGTCGTGTCGCAAAACTGGATCTGTACCGTAAGTTCAGACTGAGCTTATGGAACATGAATCAAAAGCCAGTCAGCAGAGCGAGTCTGATAATGCCCCTCTGAGTAACAGGTTATAGTTATCAAAACACATATCCTTAGGGCTCCTGCACACTGCCTGCGTGGCGTGAGCATGTCAGCTGCGTGGCGTGTCCATTTTTATTTTGCCCGAAAACGCGTGCATGCTAGAAATAGGACCGACGCCTATTTTTCACGCGACACGCAAGCATGTTGGAAGCGTTCCAGGCAAAATAGAATACGAAAAGATGTTTATATGTCATTTTGACACGAATACATTTAATAAATGACATTTTTATGTTTGAAAGTCTCTAGGTTTTGAAATTCCTCCCTGGAAATACGTCACCTACAGCTTTTTAATCAGGGAAAGAAAGAGGGATGCTGGACTGCAGAATAGCCTATGCTTTTAACATTTTAACAATTTAGAAAAATCTGTTGAACACCTTTTTAAATTGTATTTCAATTGGATTCTGATAAAACAATAACATGGACTTTATTATCGCAGAAAATGGAATTTAAATATAAAAATATATATATCGAAACATGTGCAAACAAATGTAAAAACAAAAAAATATTGACAAAATAAAGTTGAAGAACACGCCATTATTTAATTTTATCAATGGGAAACATACAGTACATGTGTACAGACAGAATAGCAGCACCAGCGCCGCGTTAGACACGTTTCTGGTGTGCAAAGACATAGAAAACGCCACGCAGCTTACACTGTATCCTCTGTTTGAGAGGCGGCTGCCAGCCGGACACGTTTTTAATGAAGCAAACTTCGGATGCTTTGCAGGTATGAGAAGCTGCCGTTGGACTTCAGGACTCCTTTCATTTTCAACATGGAGAACTTTCCTCAGCCGTCCAACAGTTCGGTCCCCCTCAGCATGGCAGCCAACAGGACCGCCTCCTCCACCCTGGCCTCGCTGTCCCGTTACTTCTTTCACCAGCGCTGGGTGTGGGCCGTGCAGAGCAGCCACAGACTGACCGTGGCCATGCAGGCTGTCGCTCACATCCTGTCCATGCTCTCCGAGTGAGTTCATCATTTGTGTTTGTTGTTGTCTCCCTACTCGAGTAGTATTTGAGGTTTGTTTCAGAAAACGAACAAATTTGCTAAAGGATATCTGGTATATGGTGGTGTCATTTAAGTTTTATACAAATACTGTAAATGATCAAATAGTGTGCAGTAACTTTAGAGAGGCCTTTACTTAACCCTTGTGTTGTCTTTCCTTCAACCTTGAAAAAAAGGTTCTACGTTTTTGACGCCGTTTGTTTTTGCTTTTTCCAACTTTTACATTTTTAAAATTTTTCTTCTACAGCGCTTACTTCTACGTCCCATATTTTCTGATATAAAACAAAAATTTAAAACGGGTCAATGTGACCCGAAGTCAACCCAAGGGTTAATTGTTTAATGCCTCCTCCATGTTGTTTTTGATACATTTAGTATAATGTGAATTTCTACTGCACTTATTCCATCAGTATAACAGAGACATATACTTAGTGAATTGGCTGTATTACAGGGCTGTAAACCCTGTATAAACTAAGATGGAGCACACGTTTGATTTAATAAACCCAAAGTAATCTATAGCTGCTTTTTGATCGCGGGAACTTTTACCCTGCATTTCGACTTCAGGGACCAGGGTCTACATGAAGTTCCGGGGACATTTTCCGGGGCCTTTTTAGGCCCCCCCCCCAAAAAAAAGTCCCTGATCAGAGGCCAGTATTTTCTGAAAGTACAGGAACTTTGGGGTGGGGTTTGCAGGGCTGACCATCGCTGATTGGTACACACACAGCGCGGCTGCTTCAACTCGAAGTACTCAAGTATGGATTCATGAGCATTTTAGGACGAGGCGAGAAAATTTCTCAAAAAAGCAGCGTATTCAGTTCAATTTTACTTATAGTGTCATATCATAACAGAATTTATCTCAGGACACATTACAGATAGAGTATGTCTAGACCACACGCTATAATTTACAAAGACCCAACAATTCCCCCCCACGAGCAAGCATTTGCTGCTGCCGGTTGGGACACAGAGACACTGATACAGATCTATAATTTCAAAATAATTATAGCAGTTTGTATGATGCGCAGTGACGATTATAGTAGCAAAATAAATAATAGAACATTGTAATGTTATGCAAGGCCAGTTTATTTGTATAGCACCTTTCAACAACGAGGGAATTCAAAGTGCTTTACGTATTGTAAACACAATATTATAAACTGAGCACAACAATTCCAGGAAGCAACGTTTGTTTGGTGTTGTAGCGGTTTGAACGCTGTTTGGCTCATAGATGCTTGAAGTCATAGCAGCTGGCCTGGTTTAATGTGAGATAAGCAGCTCTGTGGAGTATGTTTCCTGAAAATCCCTCTTGATGTCTGTGAAGGATCCGCATATCAGAAGGCTTCCACTTTGCTGCCAGTGGAGAGGGCATCATTAACATGGTGATCGAGCTGCCAATGAAGGTAAAGAACAGCAGCACGCCAGATCTCCTACATCACGAAATGCTGACGCTGCACCATTTAGTTAGTTTTCATCTTCAGTGCTGTGATGTTTATGTACAGTACATTCCTAATTGGTTTCTGCTGAATTCAATTTTGAATTTCTATTTCTCAGGGCATGTCAGGGGACTCGGACAGAGAGAGTCACTCTTGTATTGTTCAGTACATCCTGTTTCCACCTCACTCTACATCTACTAAGGACAGGTAAGACTGGCAGTAATCACCTGTCAGCCTCTCATTCATTAGAATAGGGTGCTGACACTGAGGGCTGCTGCAAAAACAACAACAACGCTCCGCAAAGATTATTATTTATTCTTACAAATTTATCAGAATTTGCTCATGGGTCCAGATTGAACTGTCACTCCGTCCGGCTCCAGACTGCAGTCCGTCATTTGGTGATGCCCGGTCTACAGGTTCTGATTCCGACCATAGACAGTAAAAATAGTGGACGTAGTAGCCATGACGTCACCTATTGGTTTTGAAGCCTCGAGTTTGGCAATATAGCCGGTGCTCTTTGGTGCAGGGGTAATCCACAGTATCAGAACAGCATGAAAAACCAAGGCCCACTTGTTGAAGAAAATATTAAAAAGCCTTTATTGATGCGGCTAATGCAAAGCAAAAGGTGAAAAATACGCACCAACGCGTTGTGGTACACACGCCTTCTTCAGGGTGACTAACCAGAAGTGAGATACAAACAGGAAATATAAAGAACAAAGACAGGAAGTGACATTATACTCACAACCATAGTAAAATGGAGAAGGAATCAGAATGAAGTGCTAAATAATGGTGGAAAAATAATTTAAAAACGGAAACAAAAAACACCGGATGTGACGATTTTTGACGTGAGGGTGGAGCTGGGGAAGATGACACGGCCAAGTCAGTGTTGTTTATGGTTGCAATGGTGCAGTGCTAAGCTAAACGCTAAAGAGAGAAAGTTGCCATTTTGAACCCTCCTGAAGTCATCCAGTGGAGATTTACCGGCAGGGAAATGCGAACCTCCGGATACTGCATTTGCATGTACGGTAGAACAGAACATGTCCAAACTTTACCTTAAGTTACCAGCTGACGCTAGTGGTAGCTAACAGTTAGCTAGCTTGTTTAGCAGAATGGTGAACGAGACATTTTTAGGCAACCAAAGTGTCCCAATTTACTTTGATGAAGTGAAAAAGCACAGTGAGAGAGTCAAAGTTTAAGATGAAAACGTATTGTCGTTATCGTCTACTTTTAAAATAAATGGGCCCATCATTTACTAAATGAACATCATGCTGTATAGAGGAAGACTTGAAACTAGCGATTGAGACCATGAACTCATTATGAAAATGTGTACTGAGGTAATAAATCAAGTGAGAAGTAGGCTCACTTTCTCATAGACTTCTATAGAAACTGACTTGTTTTTGGAGCCAGTGGAGTGAAGATAGAATGCAGGTTTACGGCACTTTCGCACTGGCTTCCCTTTTCAGACCTGGAAGCTGCGTCCTATATTGTACAGTCTATGCTTCCAACCAAAGACTCCACACGCTGATTAGCAGTCTGCTTCAATCAAGAAGAGGGAGGAACTCAGTCACCTGCTGAGATGATCAGCTGGAATGAACACCTGCAGACTATTCAAGGCTGTATGGCTGCCGCCTGGAGCCTCCCGTCTCATGCCCTCCCGCCTGGTGCCTTCCCCGAGCTTCCACTTTTCAAAATAAAAGCTTACGTCTGGTCCGCTATCTCATCGGACTTTGGTGTTTTGGATGATTTTGAACTAAACACTAAACACTGTTTTACACAAAACACACAGTGGCTTTAACTCTGATGTATGGCCTGCTTACCTTGGCATTCACGCCGACCCTCCTCCGTGAATGCTGGCATCATGTACATTTGTCAGCCTGTTGTCTTCTGTCTTTCATGGGACTCCAGCTTCTCCACCGATGACGACAACGACACGGAGGTGGAGGCCGTGGACATGGACACGGAGCTGAACCTGGTGACAGAGTGCTGGGTAGAACCGCAGAGCGGCATAGTGATGAACTGCATGGACCACCATCGCCACTTCCAGGGCCTCAAGTACCAGGAGATCCCTCAAGCGGTGTGTATAGCTAATTTACACAGCAGCTAGTCCCAGAGGGGCAGTCTGTCCACACACCAGTTCACTGTGAAAATAAAGCTGGGGGACCTGGGCAGTCAGACCAAAAAAAAGCGATCCGGCGATTTGCTGCAGGGTTGTGCGACGGGGGGGAGAGTCAATGAAACGGCCCATTTGTGTGACGTCCTGTTGTGTTCTTAAACCCAAAGCCAGGAGAGAGAAAAGAGACGAGTGAGACATAGCGAGTGCTTTGTTGTTGCAGAAAACATTCAGCTATTACACAAACTCCTGGGCAGTTCAGTGCGTGTGTTTGGGGTTTTAAAACTTTCCTGTGGCAGCGATAGAGGCAGTGGTGTTTCCCGTTTCCTGTACGGGACTCTCACACTGCCTCAAACTATTGCTCAAAATACTCTGACAAGTCTGATCTCCGGTTAGATGATTGGCCACTGCAGCGTGACGTAGAGTTGCGTTTCTCCAAAAGTTGAGTCGGTCTCACCTTTTCACCGCAGGCCTGCTGCGTTTTTTTTTTTTAAAGTGTGCCCACCGCAGCCTAAACGCACTACCCTCATTTAAAATGAATACAAAGAAAGCGGTTTTTTCAGAACCGTCGGACGGCCGGCGCAGGCTGTCTGAACGCAGCCTAAATCACTGTGTGCGTTCAGAGAGCTCCGTTTACTGTTGTTATCTGCATGTGAGGTTATTTTAAGACATATCAGGTTGTGTTTCATGGTGACCTGCTGTGTTGTTGCAGATCTTCCCAAGGGATCTGGCATGCATGTCCACCATGATGACCTTTGAGTATTTGAGCCAACTATGTCAGAATAAGGACCAGGTCTGCTCACTGCCAGCTGGACTCAAGGATGGGAGAGGTAATCAAACATCTCACATTTCCTACAATGTTACTTGACACTGGACATAACAGTAAATTCTCAGATGGTGTATTCAGGTCCTCAGGTAGCAGCAGCACAAAAGCACACCGTAGAAACTCTCTGACAAAAGTTAAACTCCTGTGTTGAAAATATGACCAAAGTCTTTAAGTAACATTTGCAAAATGGTATAATAGTGTAGTAGAAGCAGAAGTATTCAATATGCAGAAAAATGGTTATACTATTCTTGTTATAATTTGAATTATTACTACTGATTGATTAATGAGTAAGTAACATATACTGCTGGGTAGAATAACCAATAAGAAAACATGTTTTATTTACTCATCACAGTTATGTCTGTAAAGTCTTAATTTGTAAAGTAACTATTAACTATAGCTGCCAGATGAACACAGCATTTCCCTCTTGTAGTGGCGTAAATGTGTAAGGTAGTATAGTAAGGCAAGTAAAGCATAAATAATTTAATTGTACTTGAGTACAGTATTTGAGTAAATGTACTTACAGTGTTTCCCACAGATTAGAAAGCAATTTGTGGCGAGGGGGGGGCAGCAGCTCAAAAGAAAAAAATTTACACACATCAGAATAACACAAATACACATTAAGTAGACATAGGAGAACAAATATACACGTAGAAATGGATAAAGAACAGTATAAGAAATGGAAAAATAGAATAAGTTATAATAGTAATAAAACAAATATTTACACAATAAACACCCTTATATAAACACACAATATATAAACACAGATACACAGATGAGTAAGGTGCGGATGAGTAGAGATGACATATTGCACAGTTGAAAGTAACATATTCCGTAAGAGTAATATTCCGATCACTTCTATTTTCCAGTTTTTTCTATGAATGTTTCAAACTACCAGCACAGGGAGGATTATGGCCTTAAAGCTGCTTGAAGGCTTTTAACGTGAAGCATCTATGCAGGAATTGTTGAGTTTTATGAACGGCAGCAGCAGTAATTAAAGAAAACGCAAAATGGAAGCGGATTGGAAATAACTGGATTCGTTAAGTTTCTGCCAAAGTACCAATATATTTTGTATTGTACTAATACGTGTCCCCTTCAGCTACTGGCTCTGTCATATTGCCCAATCTCTGCAATGACAAATCTGTGTATTGCTGTATTTGAAAGGCAAAGCTGTTTTAAATTGAAGGATGGATTAATTCCTGTGTGTGTGTGTGTGTGTGTGTGTGTGTGTGTGTGTGTGTGTGTGTGTGTGTGTGTGTGTGTGTGTGTGTGTGTGTGTGTGTGTGTGTGTGTGTGTGTGTGTGTGTGTGTGTGTGTGTGTGTGTGTGTGTGTGTGTGTGTGTAGGAGAAGCCCTGTCTTCAGAGGACAGCATTCACATGGTTCCCTTCCAGTTTGACCTCATTCAGCTGCTCCCAAAATGCCAGCAGGTTGAGATCTTCTTCCTTACATTCAGTACAGGTACGACAATCAGACTCTCCATCTGCCCAGTTCACTTGAACAATGAGAATGATATACATCCATCATGAAATACAAACTTTTCCTGTAGACTTTGACTAAAAACAACAACATACAAAACTCTCGAAGGGGAGTGAAGATATGCACCAGTAGATTCAATACAAATGTTGTCAATGTACAAGAAAGAGAAGAATCCCCTAAGCACACAAGGGCAGATTAATCAAAACAATGATTTCCTAGATATGTCACTACACATTTGTCTTGCAATTTGACTACAACATTAAAAACAATTTAAAATGTCTAAACCTAACAAAGGAAGGCTTGGAACATCTCCACTTACTGCAATGAATATGATATCTAGCCATGAGAGCAATCATTGTAACTCTATCAGATATTTATGAATCTATAGTATCCATATAAAAGAGGATGTGTGATCGAAAGTTGGGATATTATCAGTCTTAAGTGACAGCCAATCACGTAGCTCGGACCAGAAGCTGTTGGACACAAAAAAAAAAGAACATATGTTCCAAAGTCTCATCAGCCACCGCACAAAATACATACGGATCTACTTCAAATTTGAACCTTTTTCTAATAAAGTCAGCGATCGGATAGATTTTATATTTAGAAACAGTGCGTGTTCCTTGTTGTCATATGTGTCTTCCCCTTCCTGTGTGTAGCCGTGGAGACGGAGGAGCAGATTCACAGCTCCCCCTGTCTGCCCAACGAGCTGCTGCTCAGCCTCTTCCACAGCAGCCTGGAGCACGAGCTCAGCGACAGAGAGATCCCGTTAGCCCACGGCGACCACAGCTCCTTCATGCACCACATCTTGGAGCGAGAGCGAGACGGCCACGTTGCTCCTTTCTCCTTACCTGTTATTAAAGGTATAGTAAGTGATGTAAAAATTAGGGCTGTCAAAATAACATGTTCATTTCGATTAATTAATCCGGGAAAAAATAACACGTTAAAAAAAAAAATAACACAAATTAATCCATTCCATAGTGAACTTGGACCCAGAGCCGTTCTAGCCAGCATTCAACCTTAAAATGAAGGAGGGAGACGAGAATGCGCTGCATGGATCATTAATTGGAACATTGACTTATAAAAATCTTCTTCCTGAATAGGGTTGGGTACCGAAATCCGGTGCTAGTACGGCACAGGTGCCTTCACGACCGGTATCTACCAGACCGAATAGCAGCGCAGATTTCGGCGCCTCATTTCGGTGCCACTGATATGTCTGCACTGCTCTCTGATGCTCTGAAACAGATGTTACAGGCAACAGAAACATCGCTGCACGTGATGCTATTTAACGCTATACTCAACAGCAGCTAATGTTAGCCTACCGCTAGCTAGTAGCTGGATTAGACACGGTTACAATGCTGACAGCTAACGCTAAACGGTGTAAAGTGTGACTGTGTTTTACTGTAGAGGATTCAACACCAGGATGTTGGAAAAACACAGATGGTGCGTTCAATGAAACTAGTAACCTACAGTCTCGTGTTGCATTCAAAGTTGTTGTTAAATGCCCTTTTCCTATCTGGTGGTGGTTTTTCTCATTCAACAGCAATTTACTAGTGAAATAAGTTATTGTTATAGTTATTACATTATTATTAAATCATTTAATTTTGACCATATGGCCTAGCAATAAACAAGCCGTTCTTTAATGTTGCCGACTGTTGTTTAGTGCCCTTCTTTTTTTTTTTTTCTTTCTTAAAAAGTATCGGTTAAGGCACCGGGCAAAAATGATGTACCGGTATGTGATTAATTAATTACAGAGTATGTAATTAATTAGATTAATTTTTTTTAATCGATTGACAGCCCTAGTCAAAATCCAATACTTTTTTTTTTTTTGGTCAAACTCAGCGACTACCTCCTCACGTTCACCTAGCTCTCTAGTTTCTGTATGCGCTGAAAAAGAATCCGGTGTTCATACACAGCGCGTGTAATTGGAAAACAAACAGAAAGGACTGCACGAGCCACAAAACCCTATTCCAGCCAATTGGCAGCAGGCAGCAACAGTTGATGGTTAAAGTCCATCTTTCTTAGTCATCCGTTTTACAGAAGCGGATTACTCTAATTCTCCACACTTCTTAACCCTTGTGTTGTCCTCTTTGGTCAAAACGTAAATTGAACACTTTTTTGACGCTTTTTAGGCACTTTTTTGATGCATTTTTTAATCGCTTTTTGGTGCTTTTTTTTAAAAAAAAAAAGAAATTACACTACCATCAGTATACTGTACACACGACTCAGACCAATGTATTACCACTCGTTTTAAACTAATTTCTTTTCAAATTCATGGTCAAGAAACCTCATTTATATGAAATTATATCATTTTTTTGTGTTTTGTCAAAGTTTAGTTTCAGGATACTGTTTTGAAACCATTTAAACTGTTTTTTTTTTGGGGGGTTTTTGTGGGGAAAAAAACACCCAAAATTCAATTAAGTAGTGAACTGATCCTTTGTTTAACTTGCAAGGAGCGTTGTATGGAACCATCCATGTAATGTTTGGACAATTTGGATGAAAGAATCCCAAATTTCTGATGTAGAAACTTTTAAAAACAGGTCAAATTGAACCCGAGGACAACAGGAGGGTTAACCACGCTTTCAGGCTGTTATTCCCTGGAGCCGACATCGGTAAACACAAGTAGAAGAAAAAAACAACAACTTTGACTATTAAGTGCTAAGTTTAGTTTTTTTTTTATCATAGATTGACTCAAGTGTAGTTGTCGTTGTCCAGCGGGGATTCTTTGGTTGGGGGATCCTAAAGAGAACTGTTTTGCTGTTGAGATTAAAGACTCATTAGCTGCATTAAGTGAAATGTATTAAAGGTATGTAGATATGTAATGTATTTACTGTAATAAATCCAAAAATGACCCCAATGCGTCATCAGATATTAAAGAAACATGCTAAGTCGAAATACTATCGTTTCTGACAACAATGCTAATGCCAGTATTTTCTCCTTTTGAAATTTTGGTTCCGTGACGGAATTTCTGTTTGTGTTTTGGCCTGTATGTTATCAACTACCCAGTTTAACAGCCAGGCCGGGTTGCCAGATATACCTGTAAAAACAGCTACAGCTGTAACGTTAGTACAGCCATGAAAGCAGCAAACAAACAAACAGGATCAACGGAGATAGATTCTACCCGACCTAAAAAAAAACTGGCATGTTTCTAACAGTTGTGTGACCAGGGACGTAACTAACCTCGGGTAAATATTGGATATGTATTTGAAAGATGGAGACAGCTTAGAGCCCAAAAGGATGCAGAGTTGGCTCCTGAACAGGTAAGCATTAGCTTCAGGCTAATTTATCACTGCTACAGGCAGGCATTTTATGTCATTTCAACATTTGTGTACTCACAATGAATTATATAGCTAGAGTACCCGAGTTGGTTACTCACAAAAACAATTGAGACACAGCCAGTAAAGTGATCCCGCTGCCATGCTAACCCTGCTAACGTTACCAGAGGAAAAAGGCTGATTGGGACAGCCCTAGCTTTCCGGTGATGACATGTACCTTCTGTTTTTATTTAATTTGATCCGATACATTAATGGTTTCCTGATGAGCCACTGTCTCTTCTAATGTAATCTCACATTGCCAGACCTTCCTCCACAGCGCTGCGGAGGAAGGTCTGGCTAGTCCACACAGCATTCTGGGATGGGAGAAAAACGTGCTCTGGTTTATTGGCATTTCTTTAAACCAATCACAATCGTCTTGGGCGGTGCTAAGCACCAGACGCAGCCACGGTGCCTCTGCAAAATAGCCTCGGGAAGAAACTTGTTTTGGTGGAACGTGTACGTTCAAAAGTAGTTTTAGTCGTGCAACAGAAAACTCAGATTGGACAGATAGTCTAGCTAGCTGTCTGCATTTACCCTGCAGAGATCTGAGGAGCAGTTAACCATAGTCCTCAGAAATCCACCGGAGTTTAGAACACCAACACAAAGGAAGAGGAAGGTGTCGGACATCCGGCCGAAAAGAGGGACCTCTGGTGGAATTTCTGGCAACACCGGAACAATCCTGGAAGTGGAACGTCGTGGATAGATAACTTCCAATGTATCTCAATTTCTGCCTCTTGTGTTTTGACAGAGGAGTGTGTGAAGCCTCCAGACAGACAGGACACCATGACGTCGTTCCACACCACTGGCAGCAGCAAAGAGGTGATGGGATCTACCAGCACTTTACAGGTAACCCAGTCATCAAAGACCACACATTTAAGCGTTAATGCTAAATCAGTCATGCATGTTTATATACATTATATATTGTACAGAATTAGATTTTATATTTTTTATGTATTCATTACATATGTCTTATATTTTATTATTGTATTCATCTACCTGGCACTAACAGATTAAAGGTCAGAAATAGTTTTACAAAAACATTTACATAGACTGACACTAACACAATAGGTCCTGTACGATAGATAATCAGATTAGATAATAATAAAAGAACAAAGCGGCCCTATTTATTGACATCACACCTCAAATAGTTGTCATAGCTATATGGCCCTATCTTTCACCCGGCACAGCGCAAAGCCCGACGCAAGTGTCTTTGCTAGTTTAAGACCGACGCAGTTGTCAATTTCCCATCCAGCGCCCGCTTCGTTTAAATAGCAAACGCACCTGTGCCCATCTTTGCGCCCATGGGCGTGCTGTTCTTACAGGGAGGTGTGTTCAGGTGCATTCTTGGCGTATTGCTATCTTGAGGCAGCGGGAAGTGATTGCGCCATTGACCAACAAAAACCTGGTTTATAGTAAATAGCGCAGCATTTCATTGTTATTTTAACAGCAAATTAGTAAAATGCGCCTAGGTTCGTGCACGGCGCGCGCACACTATGCTTGTTACACACACACACACACACACACACACACACATGGAAGCGCAGCAGCACACAAACATGCAAAATATTATAAATAAAAACATTACAGTGCAAATCCACTATCATAATAGCAATGTGCCAAGGTAGAAACACGCCTGGCTTTTAAAGGGAATGGGAGATGACACTCTGATTGGTTTATTGCATGTTACGCCCAAAACACACCTATGAATTAATGAAGACACTAAGTACAACCCTTTTGAACCATTCGCCCAGCACACGGACCCTTTTTTCCGCCGTCAAACTAGCAAAAGTGGATTTGGACAGGCCCTAAACGCACCTGCGCCATGCGCTTCACGCCTTGCGCTTAGATCGTTAAAATAGGGCCCATAGAGTTAAAGTAAAAGCCAAGGGGATATTTATTGCCTATAGCGTCTACAATATCAATGAAGGGTTGCCAAGTCTTACAAAATGTTTCAATGGAACCACGCAACGTATATCTGAGTTTTTCCAGTTTTAGGTGCTGCATAATGTCTTTGACGGCATGTCCCAGAATATCAGACACTGGATATGAAAACCTTTTTGAAATATTTTTCCATTGGAAATCTGCTTCGGGAGATGTAACAAGGAGCTATGTGTATTTCTAACAACTGCAGTAATAATGGAAACATGTGTTTCCTCTGGGTCGTGGCAGAGTTTCAGTAATGCAGACCTTGTGGATGAAGAGCCCTTGCTAGGGGAGAGGAGCTGCCCTGCGCCACAGTGGAGGTGCTATGCCAAGTACATCAGCTCCCAGCAGATCATCCTCACCTTCCTGCCCGCTTCCTTCACAGGTACACCTGGCATTGTGTTTACTATGATGTGGTTCTTAGGGTTTTGAACACATTGTTCATAAGACAAGTGTGGAAGAAAAAGTTCTCTCTGGTCCAATTCAGCAGCTGGTTCAGATGAGTTTTATTCACTGTTGAGTGCAGGCAGAAGTTCTCAAGAAGCTGTAAGATTCTCTCTGACCAGAATGAGTTTTTTATCCATTTTATTAATGCTGTCAAACGATTACAATATTTAATCGCATTAATGTCATAGTTAACTCGCAATTAATCGCACATTTTTATCTATTCTAAATGTCCCTAGATTTCTTTTTGTTCAATTATTTTTTCTCATTTGAATGCTCTTATCAACATGGAAAAGTGGATCGGTTTGCTTTGTGCTTTTGTCGCCTGGCTTTGACGAGGGGGCGGAGAATTGGCATCAGCTGTGTGCTTGGCCATCAAGTGGTATTTCAGACTGGACGTGCTGTGATGATAGCTCAGTTCACAGCGACAAAACACAGAGATTTTTAAAAGTAAACTTTCCATTCAGAATCTTATTGGCATCCATTTCGGCGTCTCGCGCTCGTCATCCAGTCAAAACGTAACGTTAGCCTACTGCTCTTTGGCCGGCTCGCAAGCAAACAAGTGTGTGCGGCAAGCCTGTTGTTCTGTTTCCGGTCTAGCTAGATCCGGTGTGGTGTTGTAGTTTTTCTAACGTTACTAGTTGTTGCAACAGCATTTGAAAAAAAACTACAAAGTTTGCTAGGCCAAAAAGAACGTTAATCTCGCTATGAAAAAATTGACGCCGTTAAAATGGGTTTGCGTTAACGCCGTTAATAACGCGTTTGACAGCACTACAATTTAAACAAGGTTACAGGAAACGACAGAATAAACACAAGCTGAGAAGACATACACTCACAAAACTATCTAAGTAGATTTGCATCGACCCAATACCGTCTGCTCAAACTATTGAAAAATGGTCCTTTGTTTAAATGAGGTGTGTACACCGCTGGAGACTTAATTAACACAGGAGACACTAAGTTTGCTGATCCGAGAAAATGATAGGAACTTAATCAGTGAACAGGAAATTGGATATCAGGATAAAATGAGACTAAAACTCTTGGGTTATTCATTTTCTTCTACACAAGAGATGCATGCGGATACTGTGTTCATTTTGCAGATGTTTTGATGTTGATGGCGTCCGGGCTGGAGACAGGGCCTCAGAGTAACATCAGCACGCAGGAGGACGACACTCTGACTCCCGGCCACAAATCTCAGGCTGACTCCCTGTCCAGCTCCTGGAGGTCTGAGTCCGGCCTTAGTCTGCCAAGGAGCTCCAGCAGTGGACACTTAACCGCCAGGTCCCCTGTGCTCTCACTGCGTCCCGAGGGACAGACTGGGCCCGCTGATTCACTAACCCTGGACCAGGACAGCTGGGACAGCAGAGGGTCGGAGACAGAGACCGGGACAGAGACCCCAGGCTCAGGTCGGTCTCATGCTTTTGTCCAGAGTTGTAGTCAAAAACCAAATTTGTGTATTTCAGTCAAGGGACAAAGTTAAGCAACGCCACAAGCACCACACTGATACATTACATTGTTACAACAGGTAGTGCTGAACAATTTGACTTTTCTTACTCTCCAGATCTGGGAGAAAAAGAAGGAGTCCAATTCTCTGAACCACAGAAGGCCGATTTGCACATCAGCTTCAGCAGGCAGGTTTCCCAGCAGAGTACCAGTGACAGCAGCCAATTGAAGTGTCCAGTCTACGTCTACAGCTGCTCCTTGGAGCAGCTAAAGGAGCAACTGGTGCACCCCAACTCCAGCCGCCAACCCAGGGACATCTTCTTCAGGTACTGTGCTCACCCTACAGAAAGAAAGCTTCCAAATAGAACTGGTACCCATGTGAAAAGGTTTTCAAGGAATCACAGTGTTTATCTGGGATAATAGGATTTAGATTTGGATCAATTGGATCATATGTGAGGTTATTCACTTTCCAAACATCCTGGCCTGTTCTGCAGCAGAACTGTTCTCTGTGGTCTGCGCCACTGAACCACTGAAGGGTCCAGATGGTGAACAGAAGGGATCTCTGCAGTGAGAATTTCTATGTCGTCAATTGAATTATGAAATAGTTTTGTTGTCTTGGCTATCATTCTGATCACCAATAATAATATTGTACTCACCAAGGTCATTTCTGAGATCACAGTGACATTACTGCAAGAAGTCGGACTAATGCTGTTCCAGTGGCAGCAGCAGCGTGGCAGCAAAAGCACGATCCGAGCACCGACGCCCTAGACACTCTGGATAAACTATTGTTTGTTTACAACCTGTGTTACCGTCGGACTACTTTGTTTTAGTCAAGCTGCTATGTTCCCAGATTTTCAGCAATTTCTTTGGTGAGTACAATATTATCATAACTAATAGAAATGATGGACAAAGTTACAGAAAGAAGAGCCACGTTGTAATAAGCGTGCAGGATCCTTTAATTGAAACATTCCCCCACCATTGTTTGACATAACTGACCCATGAATGTTGTCACAATACGTTTTGAGTCCAGTTGTTAACATGTGTGTCTCTGAATATCTTCATGGGTGAGAATAGAGCTCAAGATGCTGAATCCTGCGAGATGTATCAGCAGAAGCAGTTCAGGTAGCTCTGCTCGATTCTGTATCTCTGCTCTCCAGCTGCTCAGCTTTCAGTGGATGCGCTTGTCTTCTGTCCAGTGGGAAAGGGTGGCTTTTTCTATTGCTGTCGTCTCCGAAGCCCCGGCGTGTCTGTGCGTCCTCCTCAGGCTTGTGTTGCTACATACACACAGCGGGTGCAGCGCTGCCACACACTGAACACAACAAACAATTCAACTAGTTTCCCTCTTCACACTAGTCAGTGTTAGAGTAGCGCAGGCCCAATGCACATCACCAAAATGAGTCAGAATGTTCACCTTAGGTATCGACCAATTATCGGCCCGGCCGATATTTGGCAATTTGCAGATTATCTGCACGACTGTTTTATTTTACTGATAACCGATAAAGTTAATTAATTAAAAAGTGCGTTACTTTGGCTCCGCTACGGCTCTGTTAGCAGTCTGCAACACTTGCAAACAAGCTGTTGGCATATTAAAACTTCAAGAAGCTATTTTGTTTTTATTTATAATTTTCTTTTGACTGTGTATTATGTTTTAAAGTTTCAGTTTTATTAAATAATTGCTTAAAGTGCTGATATTATGCTCATTTTCAGGTTCATAATTGTATTTAGAGGTTATATCAGAATAGGTTTACATGTTTTAATTAAAAAAAAAAAAAACATTTTAGTTGTACTGCACATTGCTGTAGCTCCTCTTTTCACCCTGTGTGTAGAGCTCTCTGTTTTAGCTACAGAGTGAGGCATCACACTTCTGTTCCATCTTTGTTCGGAGTCGCACATGCACAGTAGCTAGGTAAGGACTACTAGCCAGTCAGAAGCAGAGTATGAGGGTGTGCCACGATAGCAGCTAGGCGAGCATTATAACGTTTGTCTGGACTACAATAGAGCTGTTTGGAGCAGTTTGTGAACAGTGTTTTCTGTTGGAGATGGTAAGTCCCTTTGGGGTGGACTTTGTGCTTTTTCACTTTGTAAACCTATAACGTGCACAAAAAAATATATAACACAATAAAGGAAAGGGGAAAAGCATAATATGAGCACTTTAAAGCATTTAAACACACGTTTTTGTAGGAGTTTGTAACATTCCCAAATGTTAATTTTGACTTAAAGATTACAGTTTTTACTGTTTATGTATATCGGTTCCAAGTATCGGTTATCGGTTTCATTAACTATTAATAGTCGGTATCGATATCGGCCCTGAAAAACCAGTATCGGTCTACCCCTAGTTCGCTAACCTTACGCAGTGTGTGTGAACTGCTGGCCTGTAGCCCTGGTCAATACATCACTTGGTTTTTGTCATCGTCATGAGTTTACACAGAGTTTTGCAAAAATGATCATCTTCACCAGGAAGTCAGGAATCCAAGAAATAGGTTTTTATTATCCAAGAATATCACATCATAGAGTGGGCAATGCCAAATATAAAGAATATGCAAGGGTGCCTGTGTTTGTGCATTACACAGCTCTACAGAGCTTTTAACTTCTTACCTAACTGTTTGCAACAAGTTCCTCTTCCCACAAGTAACTAAACATCAGTACGCTTTCATTGTTTGATAATGATGTTTTACAGACTTACTGTTTTTTTAATTGACTGTATTTGTTCAGGTATTTTGACAGTGACATTGAGCAAATGAAATGTTCCTATTAATAGGAATTTCTGTTGCACTAATGATAACCAGTACAGCTAGGAGTGTAAGTGTTGTTGGCTGAAGCCACTAACCAGCGCTCTCTGCTGGTAACTACCCAGAAGTCCAGGAAGGCACAAATTAAATCTAACAGTGCTCAGCTAGAGCTGGGCAATGTATCGATATTATATTGATATCGTGATATGAGACTAGATATCGTCTTAGATTTTGGATATAGTAATATCGTAATATGGCATAAGTGTTGTCTTTTCCTGGTTTTAAAGGCTGCATTACAGTAAAGTGATGTCATTTTCTGAACTTACCAGACTGTTGTAACTGTTCTATTATTTGCCTTTACCCACTTAGTCATTATATCCACATTACTGATTATTATTTATCAAAAATCTCATTGTGTAAATATTTTGTGAAAGCACCAATAGTCAACACTACAATAACGTTGTGGTATCGATATCGAGGTATTTGTTAAAAAATATCGTGATATTTGATTTTCTCCATATCGCCCAGCCCTATGCTCAGCCTCACAACCGTGACGGATTCGCTGTGGCATAATGATGGCGCCAGGTTTTAATATGTTGTGGTCATGAGTATGCCCATGACTAAGTAAATATATATAATAAATAATAAAAACCGGGAGCACGCTATAGAAATCATACTCAAATAAAACCTATTGATCCATCCATATGCTGATACCAACTACATTGCTAAGTCGCTGAGCACCAAGCAATCATTTACTGTCGGTGCATTATAATACTACATTATTGATACAATAGAGGGAAAAAAGATGATTATTATAAATTGATAGGTATGGGACAGATTTGATTTAATTTGAGATTTTGATTTATTTATCTCGAACAAACAGTATGTTGTAAAAGAAAAAAACAAAACATAGGAAAAACACAAAATAAAAAAACACAAACCGACAACTCAGCTTTTACCAAAGAACAATAAAAAGGATATGTTTAAGAAGGAGCAGGTGGAAGCATAATTCTTTTATAGTCATCAAATTACATTCTTCTCTAAACTTAATTCTGCAATTTGATCTTTAAAATCTTATATTAATTCATCTTTTAGCAGAATTATTTTGCAGATTTAATGATTTACAGTATATATAGTATACTTTTTTAAAAATATTTTACAATGGAAATTCAATACATTTAAACTAGTGAGTTCCAAAAGTAAAGTGTGTGTAGAACAACAGGTTTATTGAACTAGAGTTTATTCTAAGTGTGCTTGCAGCAGCTTGGCAGGAGACTGTGTATGTCGCAGCAGTTTGTCTTGACACCTTGCTGTTACATGAATGAAAACGCTTCGGTGATTGAGGTCTTTTTTTCCACCTGTTTCATGTTTTTTCCTTCCTTTTGTCCTGATGATAATGTTTCAAACGCATGCTACGGAGGTTCAGCTGTCCCTCACAGGCTTGTCGGCTCCTTGGACTTTGCTTACTGTAGTGGAGATCTGGGCTAAATCTATCTAAATGCTTATGCAAAATGACACACATGGAATTGTCTATATGTCTTTTAAACTGACATTGTATTTTTGTTGGTCTTTGGTGTTTTTTGCCCCCAACGTCTCCTCCCAGGCATTGCGGCAATGGTTATGTTTAGGGTTAAGGTTAGGGTTAGCTGCCTGGAAGGCGCCGTTGGAGGCAAAAAACACCGTCGAGCATTTTTGTTACATATATGTGGAATAGGGCTGGGTATCATTCAAAAATATACGATACCAATACCGTAACTTTGATACCGGTTTCTAAACAGTACTTTTTTCTATACCAATTTTATAAAACAAAAAGAGATGACAACATTAGAAATTATGCCACAAAGTTTTATATTTATTTTTCAGCTCCTACTACGTGAGTCGTCTATGTGTAACCTAGTTTTTCCTGCGTGTCTCTACGACGTGTAACGTTAGACAGCCAGTCACATGTCACATTATTAGATCTTGGTAGAAGCATGTTGATTGGCTCATTGACACTAATGAGATTTATTCCTTAGGTATTGAAATTGGGTATTGAATCACGAGGCATTTTGTATTGAATACGATACCCAGCCCTAATGTGGGATGAAGGTTATGTGCATAGACCTAAATCTATTGGAAATCATTAAATGAAGTTCTAGTCCATGTGGGTTCAGCAGATCCTTTATTGGTCTTTCTAACTGGGTATGTATGTTTCCTGTCTGGGTGTGTCTGCTGTGCTCTTGTCCTGCGGCAGGTCCCTATCCCAGGACCGCAGCAGTCCGTCCCCTTGGACCGACCTCCTGGCTCAGCCTCACAAACACAAGGAGCTCGCCAGCTACTGCAGCCTGCTGCAAGAGCACTACCACCAGAGCTACGTCAAAGGTGACCCACCAACATACACCTGGAACAGAGTTATGTCTGCCCAGGAATTCTAAGTGTTCTATTTTTCACTGTTTCATGTTACTAGATATAACAATGATAATCTGGACTACGACGGAATATTGGCCGATTATTAGCCCATTATTAGCATGTCTTTACAGCAGCATGGCTAAAGCGTTCAGTATACTCGCCATTCCCGACCTGTCGCGCGACAGTGTGACGTCATGGGAGGTGTCGCAACTGAGGAAAGGCTACCAACTTTGCTATTTCTACGGACTAGAAGAAGAAGAAGAAGAAGAAGAAAAAGCTAAACAATGGCAGGATTGGCAGCAGCATTGATGTCAATGTCATCAGTCCTACTTCGTCTGATCAAGCCTTTCATTCACCATAAAAGAACTCCTCTGAAATGCTGTTTGAATTTCCAAGATAGAAACGCATTCCTGCCCTGGCTCTGTTGTTCCGGCTCCATCTCTACCTCTATCAGTGATCACCCAAATAGCACATTTTTTTGTTTTCATATTGGGGCTTCTGGGAAATGTATGGAGTTGCCTTAATTTATTCAGTGAGTGAATAAACTCGTGAAACAGAAGTATCGTCATGTAATCCATTGATTTCAACATTGTAACTGTATTCTAAATACCAACTATTTAAATTGTATAATTTAAATACAGTTACAGTTACAATACAGTTCCTCATAATTTGTATTCTGATTACGTAACGTTGGTACATTGCAAAACTGCCCAGTTCAGTGTTTACACTCTGGCTCCTTTTAATGGGAAATGGGTTGATTGTACTACACCATCCACTTCTGTAGAGCATCAATTGAAACAATAAAACGCTGAGAATGTGGGGAAGATTTTAAATTATTTTTTTACTGCATCTAACAAAACTATCAGTATGCAAACAAATCCCAAATGGAGCTTCATGAATTTGATATATCATCTCATTAGTAAACACAGTGTGAGAGCAAATTTCTTTTTTTTCCTTCAAGTTGTGCATGCTCTACAACTTTGATTCAGATGTTCTGCCCTTCAGAGCATGTTGCTACATTTGTATCACTCTGCGATGATAGTTTGATGGCTATAGTCATTTCTTGTAAATAAATGCATCAGTTCCTTGACCGAATAATAATAGCATTAGCATTGTAAGCATGTTGATGTTAGCATTTAGCTTACATCAAAAATAACAATGTATGTGTGTTCATGGTAATGAAGGAAAAGTCACCCAGTGCGACAGTGTGGCTCACTGATGTGTGTTTAATAGTTGTTGGACAACAATCTCTATGGCACACAGGAAGAAGATATGTCAGGCTTTCAAACACACACAATAGTTGACTTATCCTTCACATATACTGTAAATAAAAAAACTGTTTATGAATAAGAATGAATGCCGTAGGTGAAGAAAACTATCATGATAATCATATCATGTACGTTTAAAAAGCAAGCAGAGGAAGCTCCAGAAGCTGGGAGTAAATATTTCTTGTGGAGTGCCTCAGTGTTCCATGCTGGGCCCCATTCTTTTCTCTTGGTACATGCTTGTCAAACTATAAACATGGCCTGAGGAAACGGTCTTCAAATTACCGCATACATGCAGATATTTGCACCACAAATCCATTGGAGAGTGCAAGTCAAACTGTCACTGACTTTCGTTTGAATAATTAAAAATACACCGGTTTGTTTCAGATTGGTTAATCGCTACATTATAATACTACAAAAATCAGACAAAGATTTGCGTGAAGTAGGGCTGGGTATTGTTCAAAATGTTTCGATACCGATACCAATACCGTGACTTCAATACCGGTTCCTAAATGTTTTCCTAAACTTTTTTTTAATTTTATAAAATAAAAATAAATTACACATTACAGCACAAATCTTTGTATTTCATTTTCAGCTCCTACTACGTGAGCAGTCTGTTTTTTTGCGCGTCTCTACGAGACTTTAGAGGCAATTAGGTCAGTGCCTAAAAAGTATTGAATTTGGTACCCTGCCCTAGCGTGAAGTGTGTTGTATTAAATTGTAAATGAAAGTCAGTGGCTTACCAACGTGTGTGGAACACCAGTCGTTGATTTTCCCAACTTGTGCTCTGCAGGTGTGTACCGCAGCCTGCAGCAGTCCTACAGCATCAGCTCTCAGGACCTTCTGATGGCCATGGACTACTGTGAAGAATCCCTGCAGGAGATTGACGTCACCTCCTTCCTGCAGACCCTCTGCGGACACATCAGGGTCTTCAGGGAGCAAGCTGAGACTCCAGGATGGGGAGGGAATCCAAAACCTTCAAGGAGCCTTGCCACCTTTATCATTGGAGAGGTTGAGGAGGACCGAGCAGATGACAGGGCTGCCCTGGCTTCCTCGTCCAGGTAAGATATGTTTTATGTATACTAAACCTAACCAACCAGGGTTCAACATTAAAGGTCCTATGACATGCTGCTTTTTTGGATGCTTTTATATAGGCCTCAGTGGTCCCCTAATACTGTATCTGAAGTCTCTTTCCCGAAATTCAGCCTTGGTGCAGAATTACAGCCACTAGAGCCAGTCCCACAATTTCCTCAGGATATACCATTTCTGTGTGTGTAGCTTTAAATGCTATTGAGGGGAAACTCCCACAACGCCGTTCTCCCGGCACTTTTAGTAACAATCTGAGCCTGTCAGTGGCAGTAACAATCATTTTTAGTGGAAATAAATTGAGGGTGCACAATTGCCCCATTTAGTTACATTGTTCACGGCGGCCGGTTACAGCTTTCTCATTCAAAACTGCACAGATTTCATTGTTCACATGAGTTTATTAGACACAGTTGCATGGGGAAATGGGGTTAGTCCTAGTTGAAAAATAACCAAAATTACCCTTTAATGCCATTTGCAGAAAAGCTAATCGTTTAAAATGGTGCTATTTAGTTTTTAAGATGAAACTTATACTTAACGGTTGACATGGACATATTGTGGACGTTGCTTTGACGTTGATGGTTAAAAGGAAATTCTGAAAAATGTGCATTCCTGCAATACAGTTGTTACCCACAACTCATAATATTATTCATTACCTGTTGAGCCTTAAAGGTGCAGTAGGTAAGACTTATAAAACTATCTTTATGTCATTTTTGCTGAAACTGAGCCTATGTTCCAGTAGAACTACATGAAGCAGGTAATAAAAAAATAAAATAAATCTGGCTCCTCTGGCCTCCACCTACAGCCTGTAGTGCGATTTGCAAAAATCCACAGCTCCCTGTTCAGATGTACCAATCAGGGCCAGGGCGGTGTCTAACTGCGTGTCAATCACTGCTCATGCACACACATTCATTCTCCCTTGTGGGGGGAGGGGCTTAGGAGACTGTTTTGGGCTTTAGCGAAAAGGGGGGAGGGACTGAGAAGTTGTCGATGTTCAAATTTTTTGGCTAAGTCCTGGATCTTCACAATCCTACATCGGCACCTTTAAGCTTTAAAGCTGCAAACCAATGAATGAATGTGAACATTGGGTCAGATTGCTGTGTGTAATGTGAAAGGGGTCACATGTAGTGATGAACCCAGACAGAACTCTGCGCTTCCTCTCAGCTCCACAGAGCTTTACTGTTTTCTTTAGTCTTACTGCAGCCGGCATAAACGCACTGTCCACTACCGGCCCGGGGACAACTGGAAGACAAATTGTCACCTGAATGTGTAATTAGGTAACTGTTTGCTCTCATGTTCCCTACAACAACTTAACAGGCTGATAACATGTCAATTCTGTGTTTACTGTCCAAAACAATTCAGGTAATTCAATGAGCTCTCATTATCAGACTTCGTGGAATTTGCCTTGGTGAATGGTGCATACATACACAACCATACAAATGAATCATAAATTAGAAATAAGCCAATAAATAAGGATACAGAAGTAAGCGTCAATATCAGTGGGGGGCTGGGGCCTTGTTGATGAGGCTTTTTTTACTTGTCACCAATGAGCTAATACAATTATTAATGTCTAATGTTGATGCTTCTGACAATAGTATTGAAATGGAGGATGCCGCTGAATCTAGAGGGAAGTCCTCTCCTCCTACATCTCCACTGATCCTGGATGAGTCCAAGACAGCCAAGATCCCAGAGTTCCCTCTGACGCTGCTTCACACACAGGCCAAGTGTGAAGTGTATCCAGATCTGCGCAACATAATACAGGTATTGTCTGAGCTCTTAATTATTAATCTCCTGCTCATAGTTTCATATTTTCAAGTAGATAAAAGATTCCTTTTGATCATAGACTGTCAATTGAGTAATTAGTAACTACATGAGCTAATAAGCTAAAAAGGTCAAACTGATGTCAAATTTGAAAAAAATCTAATCATTCAACAGGATAAATTCATGGGGATCGTGTCTCAGTATTTCAAAACTGTGCCCTCCAATCCACACTACTTCTTCTACTGCCCTCCTTCATACAAGAGAGACGTGAGTTGACCAAGTTGTGTTTGTGTTCATGTTCTAATTGTTATCCTTATGTTTTTGGAAGACTGACTTGGCTTTGCTTTCATATCTCATTAATATCGTTGGTTATATGAAGGAAAATTAAATGATTCTGGATTAACGTTGACTGGGGGAGAAAAGAAGTGATATGTATTTCTTTAACCGAAGAAAACAGACTGCAGGCCCTGTCTTGCACCCGGTGTAGCGCAGCACAAAGCCCGACGCAAGTGTCTTTGCTAGTCTAAGACCGACGCAGTTGGCAATTTCCCATCCAGTGCCCGCATCGTTTAAATAGCAAACGCACCTGCACCCATCTTTGCGCCCATGGGTCTTACAGGGAGGTGTGTTCAGGTGCCTTCTTGGTGTATTGCTATCTTGAGGCAGCAGGAAGTGATTGCGCCATTGACCAACAAAAACCTGGTCTAAAGTCAATAGCGCAGCATTTCATTTAGGGCTGCAACTAACGATTATTTTCATAGTCGATTAATCTGTCGATTATTTTCTCGATTAATCGATTAGTTGTTTGATCTATAAAATGTCAAGACATGGTGAAAAATGTGGATCAGTGTTTCCCAAAGCCTAAGATGACGTCCTCAAATGTCTTGTTTTGTCCAAAACTCAAAGATATTTAGTTTACTGTCACAGAGGAGAGAAGAAACTAGAACAATATTCACATTTAACAAGCTGGAATCAGAGAAATGTTATCTAACGATTAATCGATTATCAAAATAGTTGGCGATTAATTTAATAGTTGACAACTAATCGATTAATCGATTCACCGTTGCACATCTAATTTCATTGTTATTTTAACAGTGCATTAGTAAAATACACCTAGGCTCGTGCACAGCGCGCGCACACTACGCTCGTTACACACACACACACACACACACACACACACAGGGAAGCGCAGCAGCACACAAACATGCAAAAGATTACAAATAAAATTATCACGGTGCAAATTCGCCATCATAATAGCAATGCGCCAAGGTACAAACGCGCCTGGCTTTTAAAGGGAATGGGAGATGACACTCTGGTTTATTGCATATTACGCCCAAAACACACCTATGAATGAATGAATGAATGAATGAATGAATGAAGACACTAAGTACAACCCTTTGAACCATGCGCATGAGCAAAAGTGGATTTGGACACACCCTAAACGCACCTACGCCATGCGCTTCACGCCTTGCGCTTAGATCGTTAAAATAGGGCCCTGTAAACCAGAGATCTTCGACAGGGGGTCCGGGTAGTAGGTCCAGTTTAATCTGCAACTTAATTTTATACAATACATGTAGAAGGGGGGGGGGTCCCTGCTCCATCTCTCTCTCAGTTAAGGGGTCCTTGGTTTAAAACACGTTGAAGACCCCTGCTGTAAATGGATGTCTTATAGAGATTTGTGCCTGAGTCAACTTTGGCTCGAAAAGAGAAACCACTGCTCTTGATTGGACTGGAAAAACCTTCACCACTGTGGTTTGTCTCCTCAGGAGGACTCTGAGGACGGCGAGATGGGGAGGAGACCCAGTGAGGAGCTGGTGTCAGAGGCCGAGCCAGCTACTGAGGATGGTGAGCATCATTCACGAAGCTTTAGCTTTAATTAGGTACACCCTGCAATTATATTGTTTCATTCTGACATTGCATTTACATAGAGTTATTAAGTGCTTCACAGAGCAACAACAGATCTAAAATCAGACAAACAAAATACATAATAGAAGTGTAAGATCTCATGTCAGGATTTCATGTTTCCTAAAGCTTATATCAGTTGCATTGCCCATAGACCTTTTTCACGGCAGACATGTTGACATGTCATAGTAGGAAAAGCACAGGTGTATTCAAAACCATTAATGATGGCTGCATTCCACTTAGAAGAGGCCCTGGTATTGTGCATGCTGACTCACTGAAATAGCTTACTGGGACACTTGATGGAATTGAGCCATCGTTAAGGTTATCAATTTCAGCTGTGCTTTTCCTACTATGACAAAATGTCTGCTGTGAAAAAGGTCTATTGTGAAAGGAGCAACGTGGAATAGATTCTGATTACACAAAGTTCGTAGCTTAGGCTAGCAGGTTAAGCTAACTTAAATTAGGTGTAAGTTAAGTCAGGATAAATTAAGTTGGGTTAAGACAGGTAAGGTAGTGTTAAGTGTGTTTAAGTTAGGTTAAAGTCCCCCTCCACTCAAAAATCAGTTTTCTTATGTTTATGTCACCTAAGATGTCAGATAAAGGTTGTGAGAGAGGTGACTAGAGAGGTGTTTTTTGCATTCTTCTGCTGAATTAAGTCTGATAGGTTAATGATGCATGAGGTTAAGTTAAAGTTATTTGGCTAACCTAACTTGATTGGTTGGTTGATGTGATTTATTTAGCACGTGTAAAAAAAAAAAAACAACAGTGTTACATATAAGACAAAATAGGTCAAAAAGACCCAAAAACACCCTCAAGGGGATTGTCATGTTGGGTTCCCTAAACTAATTCAATGAAAGGTAGCATATAGAAAATAAAAACATAAAAAACTGTCTATAAAAAAAGGGACAGACGAAAGGAACAATTAAATGAGGAGAGAAAATAAAGAATGAGGATAAGGAAAAGGAGAAGTAATAGAAAACAAAAGACAAGAGCCATGTTAGGCTACTGATACAGTAACATATTTTTCACAGAGTTTTTTGAATGATAACAATGTTAAGATAGGTTAACACTGATGTGTTTGGGATCCTAATTGATTGATTATGTATTATTAATTATTTTATCAGCTTAATACAACTCCTGTATGAGAATAACTTATAAACATGTATACATATTCACGTGCTCTATATCTGTGATTGGTGTTGCAGTGTTTCCTCTATGTTGATTTTGTAGTGGCGGCACGCCATGGCAAAATTTCTGCCGCCACGGTATCAGAAATAGGACGAGGGTAGGGCTAGTCCACACAGCATTCTGGGATGGGAGAAAAACGTGCTCTGGTTTACTGGCATTTCTTTAAACCAATCACAGTTGTCTTTGGTGGCGCTAACTCCTCCTAGATCCACCGGAGTTTAGAACACCAACACAAAGAAAGAGGAAGGTGACGGCCATCCGGCAGAACCTGAACAATAAGGGCTGGGTATCGTTCAAAAATGTTCGATACCGGTTCCTGAGCGATACTTTTTTCAATTCAAATTTCAAAAATCCATTTTAACAAAAATAAATTACAACGTTATGCATTATGGCACAACTCTTGTAGATAAACTAATACGTGAGCCCTGTCTCTGTTCGGAACTCAGAGTTTTTCCTGCATGCGTCCTCGACGTGTAACTTAAAACAATCTGGGTATTGAATGATGAGTCATTTTTCGATACTAAGGAGGTAATTCGGTCGGTGCCTAAACCGTATTGAATTCGGTACCCAGTCCTACTGAACAATGCCGGAAATGAATCGTCATCGATTATAGACTAGTCTAGTGATATGATAATGAACAGTTGGTTGGTTCGTGTGCAGAGAACTGCTGCATCATGACGGAAAGCGACACCGATTTGGTGGTGGAGTATGAGGAGCATCCAGGCACCAGTTCCCACGGAGAAGGTGACGACCAGTCCCTGTCAGACTCCAACACTGTCAACCAGGACCAGGACTCCTTCAGCATCCTGGAGGGAGACTCCCTGCTGGAGGCCGAGGGGCCACAGCTGGACATGCCCCCGCTGTTCGTTCATGTCACTTGTTCAGTGAATTTGAAAAGCTGCCACGGCTCCATGCCCATACAAACACTGCCCACCTGCCTTGGTGAGTACAGCCTTGATTGTCTCTTCACTTTCCCAGAATAGAGACACCCAATGTTAACGCAAGAGTCTGGTTAAGAGCTCTGCGTTTCTCCCAAGAGAATATTCAGAATTTTTTAGTAAAACGTAACATCCTTCATGCATTCATTCATCAAAACGGGTCTTTTGTCGTCAGCTTTTGTCTTTCCATCTTCCCTTTTGTCTTTCCATCTTTAATTGGAACGTTAAGAGTTTACCACTGAGACTGTTGCTTTTGTTGCCGTGCTTATTTCAGTTTTGTGATTGCAGGGGAGATTATTTCCTTCCTGGAGAATGCTGAGGCCTTACAGTCTGTGGATTTGAATGAGCTCTCGGTCACGTTAGATATTTTTGTCCTGACACTGCCTGTGGAGATTGAAGCCATGGCCGATTTCCATCATAACAGGTGAGTCAAAGTGAGCAAAAAGCCACAATTCAGCAGGTTTGCAAGAAAAAAAAATTATAGTGTAAGGTTTCTTTGGACATGATATTTGTTATTTCAGTTTTTTATGCCTCAAAGCAGGTGACGGCCACGACTGAGGCATTACCAGGGTTTCCGCGGGGTCTTAAAAAGTCTTAAATTCACGGAAGTATTGTGTTCTAGTTCTTAAATCATTGTAAACAGGTCTTCATTTTCCTATGTCCATGTAACTCTACCTCTCTTTTTTTAATTCCATGGTGTTGTAGTTCTTTCTTTTGCTAGTCCAAATATAATTTCGCTGTATTACAACTACAAATGAGACCAACATGCAACTGACACTGCAGCCAATCGGCTTTCGTGTTATTTCATCCATAATGGTCTTAAAAAGCTCTTAAAAAGTCTTAAAATTGTTTTGGTGAAACCTCCAGAATTATGTTTTCAGGTTGTCTGTCCGTTTTATTTTTGCAAACGCTTTGAGGGAATTTCTTCCATTTGGCAAAAACATCCACTTGGGTTCAAGCATGAACTGATTAGATTTTGGTGGTTAAGTTCCCCGTGACTTCACGAAACACATGTTTGGCCATAACTCAAGAATTGATACGTTCATTATAACAAGATTTCACACAAATGTCTAATAGGATAAAAGGAAGAAGTGCTGATATGTTATCACAAAAGGGCAAAAGGTCAACTTTACTGTGACATCATAATGTTTCTGGACGTTTTTCAATGACATAACTCAGGATACTGTGGTGATTACATACATCTTCTGTGCTGCCGGGTTGAAGATGTGTGTGAAGCAGCCGGGTTTCTTTTTTTTTAAATTATTATTTTTTTTAAATTGCTTCAAAGTCTTCACTACAGGGCGCCTGGGTAGCTCACCTGGTGGAGTGTGCGCCCATATGCAGTGGCCCAGTCCTCGACGCAGCGGCTCAGGGTTTGGGTCCGACCTGCGGCCATTTGCTGCATGTCTAACCCCTCTCTCTCCCGCCTGTCCTGTCCATAGCTGTCCTGTCTATTAAAGGCTAAAATGCCCGAAAATATATAAAAAGTCTTCACTACATAGGTATATTATGAGTCTGGACAGACATGGATGGAAACTGCTACTTGAGTGGAGGGCAGAGGCAAACAACTGCAAGGTTTAAATATTTTGGAACCGGCATGGTTTACATCAATTTTTAAATAGTTTTCTTTTTCCTTGCATTATTTAGCACATTGCTACATTTCTTTCTGTATTACAGCCCCCAGCTGTCAATCAGTGAATAGTGTGAAATAGAACTAAAGGATTCATGGATCTCTCTATCGACAGAAAACAAATATGTAACTATTTTGATAATTTATCAATTGTTTCAGCAATTTTTGAATCAAAAACGACAATAATGCATAAAAGTTGATAGACATATCTAAAACAGTTGTCATTAAGCTGTGCACTAGTCTGTCTCGACGATGTTTCATTTCCCGGATTGTTCAGGTGCCGCCGGAAATTCTGCCGGATGTCCGTTACCTTCCTCTTTCTTTGTGTTGGCGTTCTAAACTCCGGTGGATTTCTGAGGACTATGGTTAACTGCTCCTCAGATCTCTGCAGGGTAAATCCAGACAGCTAGCTAGACTATCTGTCCAATCTGAGTTTTCTGTTGCGCGACTAAAACTACTTTTGAACGTACACATGTTCCACCAAAACAAGTTCCTTCCCGAGACTATTTTGCAGAGGCACCGTTGCTCTGTCCGGCGCTTAGCACCGTCCATGACGATTGTGATTGGTTTAAAGAAATGCCAATAAACCAGTGCACGTTTTTCTCCCATCCTGCAATGCTGTGTGGACTAGCCAGACCCTCCTCTGCAGCGCTGTAGAGGAAGGTCTGGCAATGTGAGACTAGCTGTGCACAAATTGTAAAGTAAATAAGTTCTGATGTGATATGAGGATACTGTGAGCCTGTGAGTGATCTTCTCTCTGTGTGCAGGTACACCTCAGAGAGCAGTGTGTCCCTGAATCGTTCACCAGGACAGCCGTCCTCCTATCGCTCTGATGAGGAAATGATGGTCGTGTATGACAATCTGAGGGGGGCAAGCGTTGATGGGTGAGTCGATCCAACACACATGCTTGTTCAACATTACAATACTGTCTCTGGTTGACTCTGATTCTGTCCATTTTAGATTTTTTATATCTGTATTGTCTTCTATCAGGGTCTCTGGTGATCCCTTATCCAAACTGCCACTTCCTCACCAGTCAGCAATCCTGGCCACAATGGACGAGGTGAGTCGTATTCTTTTAAATGTGAGCTATCACAGCAGCAACGCAACAAATAATACATACAACCTCTAGATGAGAGTAGCTTCACGTATTAGCTTCACCCAAATATGCAGCAGTCTGGGCATTCACCCAGTTCACATGTACACTTTCAGAGAAAAATACGTCCTATTACAAAGGGGAAATTTGGAAGCTTCTGAGCTTAATATTGAAACTAACTATCAGGTTACCATGACATTTACTGAACACATGCATGCTCCCCACAGGGCACACCTTTTTACATTATGAATATTTCTGTATTTTTCAACCTGGACCCTATTTCCCCATGTTTTTGTGTGACTGATGGGAACAACAAACTTCCATCTGTCATTTTATCATTGTAAAACACACATTTTATGTCAAGTCGACAAAAATAAATAAAACTATCAAAAGCTGCCTTGGTTCATCTTTCCACTGTTCCAACAATCACCACTCTGGTTTGGTTGAAATAAGCCCTTAATTCACCCATTTACCTGTGGAAATATGCTGGCTCTATACACGCTAAAAGTCGTGATTATTTAAATGGGGTTTGGTGATTGTGATTTCAGTGGCTGTTTCATGTTGAACAAAAAGGATCTTACTCTTTAACAAAGAGGTCTATCTCCGTAGGGATCCTTTCCATAATGTTGCCAGACACTTAGAATAATAATCTGAGCCTGTCAGTGACAAAAACAGCACTTTTAGTGGACGCTAACATTACATTGCAGCCCGGTTCATGACTGCAGGTTGCAGATTTGAGTTCACCATGGGAAAATAGGCTCCAGGTTGAAAGAAAAATGACACTTTCAAATGAGGCTTTCCTTCCTTTGTTTTCACCTTCAGGCAAAAAAATGACATATTATTGACCACATTTATGACCCTTATTATATATTTTTTTATTAACCCTTTGATTGGTTTACTGACCTTAGTACAAACTTTACATTTTTTACCTCACTGTTGGTAAGATTCTAAGGATGTCTTAATGATCAATCATCATGTTTTTGGTTCTGTCTAATACTTTGTTGAGCATGGACGTTGTGAATGCTTCTTTGTAATGAGAATTACAGCTTTAAGTCTTATTGATATTAGAAGGGATATGTTTATTCCTCACAGAGAACAATGAGGTCCATACTTTTGCTAGTAATGTACATGCACAACAGTGATGAGCTGGTCTGGTTTTACACTCTGTGTTTCAGATCCGCTGGCTGCTGGAGGATGAGATTGTTTCCGCGCTGCGTCACTCTCGGGTCATCAGCTCGGCCACGCTGCAGAAAGTAGCGGAGCATGTTCTGCGCTCCAGCGGGCGACCCCACTGTCACTGTGAAGATGTCCCACTTCAGTTTGTCTTTGGGCCGGAGCAGTCTCTGGAGAAATTCAAAGAGGCAGGGACACACATACATACACACACACACACACACACACACACACACACACACACACACACACACACACACACACACACACACACACACACACACACACACACACACACAGATAGACTAATAAACACATACACTCCCATCATTATTACAAAAGACTTGAGCTTGCATATTTGCACCTATAATTATGAATACAAATATACTGCATAAAAACAAATGAGTTATCTTTTCATTGTACAGGAAGTGTGCTGAGTACTTGTCGGTAGTAGAGAACACATGGTCGTTTCAGTGTCTGGACACAGTTAGAATGTATGACTCTGTTGTATGATCGGATAATGTCTGATCCCACAGGAGTTCCGCCGAATGTCGTTCTCTGGCTACGTGTTGAATGGAGAACAGGGCAGCTTCTACTACATGTCCCTGAGCAGACTGCACATTCAGAGGATCCACGCTACCAAGAGGCTGTCTGAGAGCGCCACCGCCCCCCCACAGCACACCAACGCCTGCAGTGCTGGAGCACAGGTGGAGGACGGGATGCTGGAGAGTGAAGCAGGGGCTCAGGCAGACAGCGAGGTCAGATACGTCGTTGATGCCGGATACTTGATGTCCGCATTTGTATAATCATTCTAAGGGCTCCTTCGTGGCGTGAGCGTGGCGCTTGTGTTGCGTGTCAGTTGCGTGGCGGCTGCGTGGCATTTTCTACGTCTTTGCACACCAGAAACGTGTCTGACGCGGCTCTGCTGCTGCTAGCCTTGTCTGTACACATGTATGATTCCCATTGATAAAATGAAATAAAAGCGTGTTCTTCAACTTTATTTTGTCAATATTTTGTGACAATGTCGGCAGTATTGACGGCAAAATAGGCTGCAGAATATTTCGGTCTGTAATGACAGGTGCCATATTTGAAAATCGATAATTATTTGAGTTTTTTTAAATTACATTTATATCTGCATTTATGTCAACACCTAGAGACTTTCAAACATCAAAATGTCATTTATTAAATGTATTCGTGTCAAAATGACATAAAAACATCTTTTCGTATTCTATTTTGCCTGGAAACGCTTCCAACACGATTGCGTGTCACGTGAAAAATAGGCGTCGGTCTCATGCCGCGCCTGAGACATGCGTGTCACGCAGGCAGTGTGCAAGCTCTAACCCGTTTATAATGGGAGCCAAAATAAAAACGGACACGCCATGCAGCTGACACTCTCACGCCACGCAGGCATTGTGCAGGAGCCCTAAGTGTTTAGTTTTCTTTTCTTTGACGTTCACATTAGGGGCTTTCCGACCAGAGGGATTTTTTTAGTTCTTAGAACTAAAAGTTCCTAAAACACGTTTTTTGTCGTGTTCCGACAGGAAAAGTTTTGGGTTTTTTAAGTTCCTCTGGCCGCAGTAGCGTACTTTTTTAGCTCCTACTTCCGAGCAGGGTCTTTTCCTTTTTCCTAAGTGTACTTGATTGGTCGAACTTATAAGTCACGCCCACTGCCAACTCGGAACTTGCAGACAGAGCAACAACGGGACATTTTTAACAATTTTCACCATCTTATTCATCATTAAATTCACTTCTGACAACGTTTTAGGCGAGAAATTAACTGTTTAGATTTCGAATATAGGCAGTCTTTAAATATCACGACACATGTCCATCTTAAGATTAACGGGAACCTGTGGTTAACTGTCTTTTCGGAGTTAAACTCCACAAGCGTGTCCTGCGGCTCGCCGGCCGTCTCTCACACACACACACACACACACACACACACACACACACACACACGTCCACAGCGCAGCAGGCAGAGGCGGAGTCTGTTCCGAGTACCAGTCCCTATGGCCACTTGGCCAGTGGGAATGCAAACGGAAAAAAAGATTTTGGGGGAGAGAAGTTCTTAGAACTGCTTAGAAGTGTACTTTTCCTCTAAAAAGTACAAGTACTATCCGGTCGGAAAGCACCTAATAGTACAGGGTTGACCTTAGATAATTGGTTAATAAAGGCTTGTCACGCCTCCTGACCTGATCCTGACTTGCTCAGGTTTTATTTTTATTTCCTATATGGCCACGTTTCACTAAGTTTGCCTCACACAAGCATCATTTTGTAATATAAGGTCAATTCCCTTTTTACTAGCTATACAGAACAAACGTCATACCATAGTAGCAACCCAGTGATGTGCAGGCCAAGAGCCCTGTTAGGTCTTCCACATTACACATACATTTGCAAGTGACAATCATTTGTCAAACGCAACACTTCCACCATTTGTGAGCTGTGTGTAAACAGTGTTTGCACAATGCTTTTGTGGGAAAGGGGTGCTGATTAAATATGCTGCAAAAAGAACATAGAATGAGATGAATATATCAAGGTGTCACCTCCTGAGCTGAATCACACAGACTCAGTTCAAACAGTTGCCTCATTACATTTGTGGCCTTCACTGTCTGTGCCCTTTTTTACCGAAGTTTCATGTTGCATTTCTGTGTAATACATTTTGTTAGTGGGAGTAATGTTCATTTTAGATGAGGTGGCCCACCTCTGTGCTGGAAATCAAGTAATACAGACCAGAAAACAACAGATCTCATAATGTATAGGTGTCAGAACTGAGCTGTTTGCAGCTGCAGTGTGAACACAGTGTTTGTTGCCAAGCTTTGCAGTCTTTATTCAGTGGGATCTACATTGTTCATGATCACAATATCTGGCAGCATAGAAATAAAGCGCTGAGTAAGTAGTCTTTCATGTTGCCATGGGAATGATTCAGCACAGACGTTTTATTGTCAAAACTTGTACACATTTATTCAGTCTTTTAAAGTGCTCATATTATGCTTTTTGGCTTTTCCCCCTTTCCTTTATTGTATTATATATATATATTTTTTGTTCACGTTATAGGTTTACAAAGTGAAAAAGCCCAAAGTCCACCCCAAAGGGACTTACCATCTCCAACAGAAAACACTGTTCACAAACTGCTCGCCTAGCTGCTAGCGTGGCACGCCCTCATACTCTGCTTCTGACTGGCTAGTAGTCCTTACCTAGGTACTGTCAGGGCACGCCCTCATACTCTGCTTCTGACTGGCTAGTAGTCCTTACCTAGCTACTGTCAGGGCACGCCCTCATACTCTGCTTCTGACTGGCTAGTAGTCCTTACCTAGGTACTGTCAGGGCACGCCCTCATACTCTGCTTCTGACTGGCTAGTAGTCCTTACCTAGCTACTGTCAGGGCACGCCCTCATACTCTGCTTCTGACTGGCTAGTAGTCCTTACCTAGGTACTGGCTACTGTACATGTGCAACTCCCAACAAAGATGGAACAGAAGTGTGATGCCTCACTCTGTAGCTAAAACAGAGAGCTCAACACACAGGGTGAAAAGAGGAGTGAAATAATAGCGTGTTCTTCACGCTATATTTAAAATATGGTGTTTTTTTGAAAATTAAACCATGTAAACCTATTCTGATATAATCAGAATCAGAAATACTTTAATAATTGTTATTTTTGTTACCACTCCAGGTATACAAACAACATATACAAACAATGTTTGTATATAACCTCTAAATACAATTATGAACCTGAAAATGAGCATAATATGAGCACTTTAAGCAGCAGGAGTTGGGAGGGCTGTGTTTTTTTTTTTTTTGGATAGCATTTTCAAAGCTCACCAACCAGGGCATCCGGCTCTGAGATGTCTTGATGAAACATGTTTATATGAATGTGCCACTTATTTTGACTTGAACTGCAGAGTGAAGACAAGAAGCCCCCCAGTGTTGCTGCTGACGCACCCACTGACACAGCAGCAGAAGCCACTCAGCCAATCAGAGGCTTGAAGCCAGAGGCCGATGACACTGTTTCCCAGAGCTCAGCCAGCATGGTGACCCCCCAGCTCCACACTGACCGCTGCACAGAGCCCACCTCCCCCCCCAAGACGCCGTCCAGTGTCAGCCTGGCTGAGTCCATGCAGTCAGCCTCTCACAGTGAGTCCAACAGACATTTGTTGTTCATAACCCAGATCTGTAATGTGTTACTAAGGCATTTCATTACATGCTTCATAATAGTTGTTATAAGCCCTCCGATGGATTAGGATGTCTGTCTAATAGGGCTGCAACTAACGATTATTTTTTATTGTTGATTAATCTGTTGATTATTTCCTCGATTATTGGATTAGTTGTTTGGTTTATTAAATGTCAGAAAATGTTGAAAATTCTGTCATAGAGGAGTAAAGAAACTAGAAGATATATGTCGAGGAATGAACCTCTACAGAGGGGGTGCGCTCTACCAACTGAGCTAACCGGGCGCCCGCAAAAAAAAGAAAGAAAAAAACGTTTTTAGCTGTTTAACTGATTAATCTGGCAAAAGTATTATTGTCGGTTAACGTTTAAACGCTTAATCATTAACATCCCTAATCAACCCCAACTTTGATTACTTTATTAATTGTCATATAAGGCAGTCCTTCCAGAAAAATGAGGCTTTTTTTTGTGAATGTGCGGGATATTTATGCAATTTTATGTGATGAAATTGCGGGAACTTGCAAAAATTTGAAAAACTTCATAAAGTCACTTCGTAACGTCACTTCGTAACGTCACTTCGTAACGTCACTTCGTAACGTTCCCATGGCAACAGGGGAAAATGGCTGCTCTTGTGTGAAGTGAACGCAACATTTTTCAACTTTCTGCTAAGATATGTGTGACTTTTTTGTAACAAAAATGCGGGGATTATGAAATCATGCAAGCCCCGCATATTTTGTGCGGAAATCGGGCAATTTATGTGGCGAAAGTGCGGCGTATTTGAGAAAACGCGTCCCCCGCACAAATATGTGGACTTTGGCTGATTATGCATTGAATAATGCGATCGCATAATCGCGTTTTTCTGGAGGGATTGATAAGGTTTAAAGTCATCTACTAAGCAAATCAGTCTCTGGTTGGACTTTGTTACGTGTGAGGTGTTTTATATTACTGTAGATTGAATCATGGGTCGTCTGACAGATTCAGTAGCGCCTGGCGTGTACTAGTTAGCAGCCAATCTCTTAAATGCTGAATACAGTTGTGTTTCAGGGTACTGGCAGCCTGTCTGCAGCTGGATCGCTATCAGACATTCACATTAATATTATTATATATTATTATTATCTGTCAGGGGCTTTCAGTGTTCCTCTGCTGTGTTTTCAACCATTGTTACCATATTATATAACTGCATGGGATGGAAGTTTTGGTGGCCAGTATCGGAGAGCTGATACTGTGGGCCAAAGTATACAACCAGTCATAGTTTGCTGTATGTTTGCTTTGTGAGCTCCACTGTGAGGTGTGTTTAATAAGACATTATTCATTCATCTTTATCGAGGCAAATGTGACAATTAATTGTGATATTGATTTCAGGTGATGTCGCCCAGCTCTTTCATGTTACTATTCCTAAAAAGAGGAAGCTGGCAGGGTTATCCATTGTCTCCAACTGCTCTCTCAGGCTCTGAGGGTGTGACATCTGGCAGAGCTCATCTCTTGTTTTTGTGATTTGTGACTGGTCATTCTGCTGACAGAAATGTCAAATAATCTTTCCTCAGGCTGTGGCAAACTCCGGCCGACTCGAGTCCAGAGCGTGGTCTCCAGCCAGGGCAGTATGGACTCAGACATGCAGGGTAAGTGCTGTTGGACCAGCGTGATCAGTGTCAGAGACGTTTGAAGAACAAAGTGATTGGGACAAGTTTGTTTCTTTTTAGGTTTTTTCAAAAATTAAAATATATCTGAAAATATACATTAACATTAATCTAATACATTATTAGCAAAGTCTTTTTTCTCAACCCCCCCACCCCCATTTAATATGAATTAAATGTTATACAATGTATGTAGTTGGGGGTCCCTGCTCCATCTCTTTTTTAGCTAAAAAACTTTAAAGGCCCATGCTTTAGCTCATTTCTCACCAGCTTGTTAGCTTTACACTTAAACAAAACAAAATAAACGGCAACATTTCTGCCCCTCACGGTATCAGAAATAGGGCTACATTGTTAGAGTGCATGTCGGAGAATGGCGCGGACACACGAGGATAACTAGCCAGTTGAGATTGTGTGTGTGTGTGTGTGTGTGTGTGTGTGTGTGTGTGTGTGTGTGTGTGTGTGTGTGTGTGTGTATGTCCTTGAGAACTGTAAGTCGTATAACTCATGTTGTCAGTTCATTTTAAGCCTGGTCTTGCAAATTTAAATTAAGTTAACTGGTGATTTGCGTTGTTTGTATTCCTCACCTGCTAGCTAAATTGCACGTGGCTGTTGATTCGATAGCATTTGCTGAATGCCCTCGCCCACGTTTGTATTTGAGGTTTGTTATTTACATGCCGAAGTAGTTACACTGCATTAAGATAATGTAATTAATAGTGGGTTTATTGTTATTTGCTACAGAATGCTTAGCCTATATGTCAAGATCAATGTTGGCCTATATAGTAACTCAAAAATACAGTTCAATCACAACAGAAAATATGCCTCATTGTGTGTGTGAATAGAGGTGAATAAATATATTAATTTGTGTTGCAGCGAAGTGTCAGTTCTGTTTCATGGGCGGACCTGCCCCCATTGCTAAAGGAAACACTGCAGACCTACAATATGAAAGCTGCACACAGGTTAACTTCCACATTCAAAACACTTTAGACCAAAATGAGTTTCCCAGTGTAAGAGCATGTAGTCAAGCTTGAAGAATGTATTTTCTTTATCTTATAGCTGTGAGT
Organism: Zingel zingel; assembly: GCA_023566125.1. NCBI lineage: Eukaryota > Metazoa > Chordata > Actinopteri > Perciformes > Percidae > Zingel > Zingel zingel. Next base: position 5,888,342 of record CM042322.1, read on the forward strand.
AGTAGTACTCTATAGTACAGTTCACCCAGATAAATAGCTACATCTTGTGGACAGTTTACATAATTACTAGAGATGCACCGATTACAACTTTCTAGGCCGATTCCGATTTTCTTTGAGTTAGGCCAGCCGATACCGATTTTAGCCAATTCCGATTTCATTTTTTTCAAACCACTTTACAGCACACACAAATATTTATTTTCTATCTTTTCTTTAATAGAACATTTTGCACAGAACATAGAAACAATTTTGAACAGATAATGGATCACTATAAAATAGAACTATAGAAATTACTCCTGGTGTGGGAAATTCACACACATCTAAAGTGCAATGTTAGAACCATTTCCTTCTTTTCACATCCAATATCCAACTAAAAAAATGTTATTTTGGTTTTTGGTATTGTCCCTCCACGCCCTACTTTTTCCTTGCTGGTGTTGCATATTGCAAACTTGTTATCTCCTGCACACACGCTGAAGAATTTCCAAACAGCTGCCATGTTGCAGGTTAATTCACGAGGTTCTCTACGTGGTCAAGAATAGCGCTTACACACGCTTCACACCGCGAGCGGGTACGCGCGACACACGCTGGAAAAGTTGAGAGAAAGGAAGAAGAGACTGTGCTGTCGTGTCCATTTGTGTGTGCGTGCGTCCTTGAGAACTGTAACTCGTATAACTTATGTTGTCAGTTAATTGTAGCATTGACCGGCATGAAATCGGCATATGTCAGACTGACCTGCCGGTCGCCGGCCATGGCCGAGCATGTGAAAACCGGCCAATTCCGGTCACTGGCCGGTCTATCGGTGCATCTCTAATAATTACATTTTCTGTACAATGGAAAAAAGTTAAAGCCCCCGAAATATAATAGATTGTTGTGATTTCTAACACTGATTGACATTAACGCAGCAAGTATGTTAAAGGGGAACTAGGCCTATTTTCATAGTCATACATTGTATTCCTATCATCTAAGACAGTCCAAACATATTACTAAACATAAACAACTCTTTCAAATCCTAAAACTAGAGTGCTAAAACTAAATATTGTTATGTCATAAAGTGTGCAGCTGCTCCGTAGACAATGAACTGGGAAAAATGTTATAGAGGACACTGGCAGCACCCAGGGGAATGTATACGGGAACATTTTCTGTTTGGCAACAGAAAATCAGTCTCCAGTAGGGCTGTTGGAACGAATTCCAAAAGTCGAATATAATTTGAATTGTAAAAAAATCAATACTATTTGAATGCTGAAATTAGGAAAGGATGGGAAATAGTTTTAACATGACTTTAAAATCGACATCCACCGAGCCAAAAGTTTGACAATGGCCACATTAGCCAGCTCTGACTGGGGCATCCTGAGGCGTGGATAGCTCACCTAGTAGAGCGTGTGCCCCATATACAAAGGCTGAGTCCTTGTCGCAGCAGCTGCAGGTTCGACTCCGACCTGCTGCCCTTTGGTGCTTGTCATTCCCCCTCTCTCTCTCCCCTTTCACATCTCCAGCTGCCCTAAAATGCCCCAAAAAGAATCTTTAAAAAAAAAAAAAAAAAGTTTCTATGACCATATAAAATATGAAGTACTTTCCCACATTACTGTACATTGACACATCCTTATATTGGAACTTTTATAACAACTTTATATAACATTTATCCTCACATTTATTTAAAAAAAAAACCCTGCCAGTGTGCAATGATGCCAAAGGCTTCGGAGTGGACATCAGGTCCAGAAAAATCAGAAGCTTGTCATTAAGAAACACATCAGAATGAAACAAATATCGAATTAATATTATATATATAATATTGTGTTTCATTTTGCAGTGGAACTTTATTCCAATGGCCAAGTTTCCTTTTTCCGTTTAGGTTTTGTTTTCAATTGAATGTCACCGTCATAGCTCAGTACTAGATCTGCTAGAGATAAAGCATGATTCATTTTATCCAGTGATGTTAATGTCGAAGCTGCTTGTAAATGCTATAATTACATCTATGATCTGTTGTGTACATTTATGACCACCAGAATTGGAGCCTGGTAAAGTCACTTCAATCTTAATGGGTCCAAAGCTCAGATTGTAGAATACAAAACTGTATCATTCAATTGTTTTTTTAGTCAATTATTATTAGTATGTATTGTTAACACAAGAATGTGCAGCCCTAATAGTAAACCTTGTGGAACACCACTGATTGTACTGCATGCTACTCAAAACAGTTACAAAGCGTTTCAATGACTTTACTGACATTGATCAATCATGCTGCAGAGATGAGAAGCTGCTGTTACCAACCTTTACAGACTTGGCATGACTTAAATGATGAAGATAATTTAAATGATGTTGTTTTGCTTTGTGTGTCTGAAGGTTATGATGGCGGCAGCAGTGACTCTGAGTGTGAGAGCCCCATCCTGGATGATCAGGAGGGTCAGTCACCGCTGATGCCCGACTTTTGGCTCATTGTCAAGATTCACCAGGACAGAGTGAAGGTCTACTCCCATTCCAGGTGAGACAACCCTTAAGGCCCTGACACACCAACCAGATGGGCCGACCGTCGGCAGAAAAAGCAGTCGGACTGATCAGTCGGGTCCCCGAGGTCCAAAAAATAAGAACACGCTGAGGCGACGCCGATTTGAGCGTACGCTCTGTGCATGCGCGAAACGTAATACGTCTCCATAGCAGCAGGCGGCACTGCTCTGTATTGTTTCCATTAACAGTCTGATTATTTCCCAGAAAATGAAAACCGGCAGCTGATAGGACGAACGCATCACGTGGTTCTTTTTTCTCCAGAAATTCACAGCCAGACTGTCATGGCGGCTTGTTCAGAATATGATCTCATATTGTACTGAAATAGTTCACTGAAACGTGTTTCTGAAAACATTTTAAGCGAGAAATAGGCCGTGCAGTTTCTGAATCTGTCTTCATTTCAGATCAACAAAGGTTAGTTTAAAAGATTTTCGTCAGATTTTGAGAGGCTCATCCGCTCGCCATTTCCGGGTGAGTCCCGACTGCCCTGTCTCCGACTGAACATGTTGGGTCGGCCCAAATGAAGGCCGACGGCTTCTCGGACGGCCGACGGCACGGAACACACCGAACAGACTCGAGTCACCGACCTCACCAGACGGTCCGACGGCCGATTATCGGGCTGGTGTGTCTCCTCTATTAGACCATGCTCTAAGCACCACCGTTGATTCCTCCTATATGTCTTTAACATTTAATAATCAGCATGTAGCGGCACGTAGTGGCCCATATTTATCAAGCAGTTCAGAGATTTCAACCTGGTCCAGAATTCTCAGAATGGCACGTTTTAGCTTGTTCTGTTAATCTCAGAAGTAAAAGAAACGTTTACTGCAAAGTCATCCTGTATTCAGCTACTGTGTTACAGGCTGAGAACGCATCATTCATGTCAGTTTAAACATTTTGTAAATGTCTTTCGCTCTCAAAGGAAAAAGTCTTTTCCTTGCTGTGAGAGTAATTAAAGCTACATTGTGTAAGAATTTCTCCCATCTAGCGGGGAGATTGTATATGGCAACCAACTGAATATTACTTTCTAGCCCCTCCCATTCCAAGCGTGTTTTATTTAAATTTTTTGTTGGTACCAATACAGTGACTTGAACTCCTTAGGTATTGAAATTGGGTATTGAATGATGAGGCATTTTTAGATACTCAATACTAAGGAGGCAATTTGGTCGGTGCCTAAAAAGTGTTGAATTCGGCACCCAGCCCTACTGAGGATTTGTCATATTTTTGCAGGTGCTTCACAGAAGGCAAAGAGGTCAGTGCTGAGGTGTTGGAGAAGAAGGAAGAAGAGCAGGAGCTGCCTGAATACTTACACCTGCATCAAATGGTGGTCAGGAAGATCGGTGAAATGTGCAGAACAGTCAATCAGGTAGCTACATCACAGATCGGCTGCAAACTTTACCACAAATGTTTTACTAAATCTAAACATAATCTTTACTAAATTGTACAACAGATGTAACATTGCCATTTCGTGACCATATTGAAAGGAACATAGTGATAACTAAACAAAACTAAAACACATCCATCACTACAGTCCTATTGACTGTGTGTGTGTGTGTGTGTGTGTGTGTGTTCTTGTCTAACCCTTGTGTTGTCTTCGTTTCAACCTTGAAAAAAACACTTTTTTCTGACATTTGTGACGCCTTTTTTCACAATTTGTTTTTGTTTTTTCCAACGTTTTAAATTTTTAAATTTTTCTTCTACACATGTTCAGCGCTTATTTCTACGTCCAATATTTTCTGATATAAAACAAAAATTTAAAACGGGCCAATGTGACCAGAAATCAACACAAGGGTTAACTACATTCGTGGGGTCCAAAAACCGGGAATACAGTATACTTGTGGGGTCCGGACAGCTTTGTGGGGCCAAAATGCTGGACCCCCCAACTTTAAAGGGCTGTTTGAGGGTTAAGACTTGGTTTTAGGATTAGGGTCAGAATTGGGTTATGGTTAGGGTACCATAACCCAGTACAGTATGTTGGTTAAGGTTAGGCATTTAGTTGTGATGGTTAGGGTAAGTGTGTGTGTGTGTGTGTGTGTGTGTGTGTGTGTGTTTTATCTGTCTTTTGATGTGATAATAAGATGCACTGGACATCTTCATTTCTGTCCAGGTGACCATCACAAAGCAGGGTTTGTCTACTAGCTATGGCTCACTGATTGTGCAACTGTGGCTTCTTCTGTGTGTGTGTGTGTGTGTGTGTGTGTGTGTGTGTGTGTGTGTGTGTGTGTGTGTGTGTGTGTGTGTGTGTGTGTGTAGCGTATGCTGCTGCAGGACCTACACGACAGCCATGTGTGTAACTCTCTGCTGGTGGCTGAGAGTGAGGAAGACATCTGGAAGAATGAGTCTCTCTACAGGCAGAGGCTCAACACCTCTGACGGTAAGTCAGTAGAACAGATAGTTTGCTTTTATTATCTGCAGGTTTTGAGATTTCTGTGTGCACCCCAAGACAATGTTGTGTGTATCAAAGGATGCGTTTAGTAATTTGGCTGAGCAGACACTTTAATGTATTCTTTTGATGTCTCATATTTACACCTGACCCTTGTGTTTTTTAAATATTTCACTCTGACACAGATTACAACACAGAGGAGAGCTACCCGGCCCGAGACTACCTGGCAGCCACCATGCAGTTCATCCCCGGACATTTTGCCTGTGACGTGGTGTGGAGCACAATCATCCACATTCACCCACGCCTTAAGATGGGACCCAGCAATGGGGTAACCAGGGGTGAGTGGCAGATCTGAACGCTTGGTTTTAGATTAAAAAAAGCATGTTCCTATATATGGTTGACACCCACAATGACTCATCAAATCTGTGTTTATTAGGAATTAGGAATTAGGAATTAGTTTTTGGAAAACCAGAGTCCTACATATTACAGTTAGAGTATTCACTTTGCTGAAGATGACTCTAAAAAAATGATTTAATATGTTAAATTGAAGTAAGTGGAGCCTAGCTCTGACATTTCTGTGAGGAATCTGGTCTTCTTTTTTTCAATTCAAAGAAGGTGAATAAAAAGCTCTCTCTCTCTCGCTCTCTCTCTCTCTCTCTCTCTCTCTCTCTCTCTCTCTCTCTCTCTCTCTCTCTCTCTTTGCAGAGAGAGAGAGAGAGAGAGAGAATATAGAGAGAAATTACATTTTGAAAAGAAAAGTCCCATACAGATGGTAGCATTCATGTAGAGCCCAATAGTTTCTGTGATAACGGAATCATGGATGGAATTGCGAAATTAAGAATAAAAAAAAACTATAAGACAGATTCCATAGGGCCCTACATTACATTAAGTCAGTGCTAAAAGTGAACTGGAGATTTAAGAAATATGACAATGTCTAAGTTTCCAAATGAGCCGCCCCACTGTAACTGTAGTTTAAAAAACATCTTTAAAATATATAAAAAATATATTACCCAGTGGCATAGCCTGTGGGGGGCAACTTAGGCCTGGAGGGCCACCAGGCTTCCAATGCACTGGTGGAAACCCTGCAGTATTGATCAATTACATAAATAAGCCTACACTTAAAGATATATTGCGTAGTTGCCCCCATGATAATTCTAAGTAATGACAACAAAACATGATAGCCTTCCATAACCCCCCTCCACACAGTTGCTAGTAACCAAGGAGGACACAGGGGATTAAAAAAACATGATGGACTCTTCAGAAGAGGTCATTATCTTCACTCAAGTTTTTTTGCGCGAGAAAGTCACCGGACGCCACAATCTTCTGAACATATCCATACTGAGAAATACAGAGAGAGTTGTGTGGAGCTGATGGTCTTAATTAGCGTTGTAGTAACTCATTTGGCAACGGCTTGAATGTAACGGATGTTAATTAATATCAAAAAGTTACGCACTAAAGCTTTAAGTGCGTGATCTCACCTAACCAATAAAATAGGGGAAACAAGTCTAACTGACAGAAATTAATTTAAACCTGAGTAAATATTCATTTATTCCTCAAAACTTTATTCACCTTGTTGAAATGTTAGCATTTTTTTTACACAATTGCATGTTCAGCTGTCCTGATATGCAGCAACTCAGAGACTCTAGGTTATGTGAAAAAAATAATAGTAATTTCAAGAAGTGTTCCAATTGAACACTGTCTCTGTTTCCCACGATAATTAGTACCAAATGACACGTCCTTTCCACAATCCTCAAAGACATTACAGTAACATAGGAATTTATTAGGGAACTACACGACCTGGAAAACGTATATAGTAAAACTGAAGTGAGGGGCCCTTTAGTTGGACAGGGGAGCTTGTGGTTGATTCCTCGCCCAACAAGAAAGATTAGAGCAGAGAAGTGAATGACCACTAGCCACGACTGACATGCCTTTGTGCAAGGCACTTAACGCCCTGCTGGTGCAGTGGGGCTGGTTAGTGAACAGCAGGTAGGAGTGTGGTTGCACGGTGCAGCTTAGTGTGGAATTGTGTATGGCTTACAAAGCTTATCACAGGGATTATGTGCCAGAAGTTATATCCAAGGAGCTTTTAGCTACAAAGACCTTGTTCTAACATTCGCATTAATTGACCACGTCTCAATTTATTGTTTTGTTTTAATATAGTAATAGTCTCCCATTGTCAGACCTTCCTCCACAGCGCTGCACAGGAAGGTCTAGCTAGTCTGCACAGCATTCCAGGATAGGAGAAAAACGTGCCCTGGTTTATTGGCATTTCTTTAAACCAATCACAATCGTCTTGGGGCGGCGCTAAGCGGTGGACGGAGCCATGGAGCCTCTGCAAAATAGCCTCAGGAAGGAACTTGTTTTGGTGGAACATGTGTACGTTCAAAAGTAGTTTTAGTCGCGCAACAGAAAACTCAGATTGGACAGATAGTCTAGCTAGCTGTCTGGATTTACCCTGCAGAGATCTGAGGAGCAGTTAACCATAGTCCTCAGAAATCCACCGGAGTTTAGACCGCCAACACAAAGGAAGAGGAAGGTGACGGACATCTGGCAGAAAATGAGGAAAATCCGGTGGGATTTCTGGCGGCACCTGAACAATCCCAGAAATGAAACGTCGTCGATACAGACTAATAATACTTTCTCTTCTTGAAATGAATGGATTTATGTTGCAAACCTGCTAAACCTGTCAAAATGTTTTTGTCTCCCTATGGCAGCGATCCAGGCGCTGCGCTCTGTGCTCAACTCTTTCTGTGTGGTCAACAGGAAGAACATGTTTGTCTACCAGGAACGTACAACCAAATCAGTCTTCTACCTCAGGTTAGACTTTCTCATCATTATTCAATCTTTACTTCTTCACTGGATTTCAATCTTTCCCTGCTAGGGTTCACACTTTTATTCAATAAGTCTTTCAGCATGTCCAACCCCAAATTCACTAAAACACAATATCTCATAATCCTTTTTACATGCAGGGGCTTTGGGAGGGCTGTTGCAGCACAGCTCACTTACAAACTTTACCCTCAAAGGGAGACACTTGAGTTTCGGAGAACATTTTCCATCAGCCTGCCGGAAGGGAAAATATGCCCACAGATGTTCCCAAGGCAGCAATATTGTTAAAAGGAAATCAAACTTGGCTGGAAATTGATCTGCTGTTGCGAGTAAACCGAGTTTCTGGATGCCCCGAGCCAGAATATGGAGCTTCCATATCAGATTAACTGTGAGGTTGGAGGGAACAGTCCCTGGTTCACACGGTTCACAAATCATTACACAACTTCAATAAGACTGGGCTCAACCAGATGTATCATGTGAGTGAGCAGAAGGGAGAGTAAAGATAGGAAGTTAAAGAAGGTATACCAAAGAACGGTCTCCGGTTATACCATGGTCTTGGTGAATACTCGATTCTGATTGGTTGCAGGGTGTATTTTAATACCTACTAAGTAGTTCTGGTGAAACTGTCTGTTTACCGTTCTAAATGAATGCGCTACATGTTATGTTATTTCCTTCAGGGCATTGTCCTCTGAACACCACAGGATGGCACTAACCAGGGGCAATTCCAGGATTTTTTTGAGTGGGGTGGCACAGGGGGGGATCAGTAATCAGTCAGGGAGGGGCTCGGGGGGGACATTTTTATTAAAATCCGCTTAGACATATAGGAGATA